>JAHWFP010230645.1:24779-39497 GCA_023313725.1 Lithobius niger
CCTGTTTCGATGTCATGATGGTGACTCGAAAGGGAGATAGGGTGGGTACAGGTAATGTGTATATCCGTTTAGGCAATAGAAACAAAATTTAGCTGGCCTGGCCGAGGGCCAGCATTTCCTCTTTCGATGTGCCGTTCGGAAATATAAATTACCAGCAAAATTAGCATTTACAGTTGACTTCGTCAAAAATGGTGATTGTCACCACCTGATGGGTCCCCCAGAGTTACGAGCTGGTCTCCCAAAAAGTCACAGACTTCACACTTTATTAAAAAAAAACCAGTCAAACAGGGAAAATGGATCTCTTTTTTGGAGTTAGTGGCCCTGAAAAGGCCGTTTGTTTGCTTTGCTTCTTTTTCTCAATGTTTAAGGGGGTTTGATGACACATCTGGTTGTGACGATGGGACCAAGATGATGTAGATCTATGGCATGCGTGGATATCTCCCGAAGTAGTGTGACGTGAAGATTGAAGTGCTGCTCCAGGATCGTTCTGCAAGGATCTCAGGAACTGGGTTGTTGCTGTGGAAAGCCCATGATGTCGAGATGGCCCTCAGCTCATGTGCCGTAACCTCTGATGTTGTTGTTGGCACAGTCGATGTTTTAATCTTCGTAGGCATGTAGAATGAGTGACTTGATCCAAGTTGCGTTCATTCTTGTGGTGGTTTCATCAAAATCCCTTTTGTAAGGAAGAAACAATTGATGTCGTACTCCGCGGAATTCGTTATTTCTGGCGTTTGAATTGCAGAAATGTAACGCACGTAAACGGCAGAGAAGGTGTTCAGACTCGTCACTGATTATGTGTGAAAGCGCTGGAATGATGATCAGTTGTGATGGTTCGCAAGGTTTTTGAACCATCATGGTTCGAGCAAACGGAAGATCTCGGAGTTAAATTAGCTATCATGAAGTAGGGAAAGAAGAAGCAGACAGCAGGGTCGATTGATAAAGCTTGTTCTTTACTGCAAAGATGGCTGGCTGCAAGGATTATCAAGATTATCGCCTTGCAGGTGAGGAGATTGATGTTGTTGTTCAAGATAGGTTCATAAGGTGCCTTCATTAGGGAGTCTAAGACTATTGAAGAGTCACAGTCAGGAAAAGCTTGGCGAATTGGTGGTTGTTCAACTTCAAAGGATTTGATGAGTGAGGAGATGCGGAAATCATCGAGGAGGTCGGACTTGTCTGCTGCTTTAAATCCTGAGTTCAGGGCCGAATGGTAAACCAAGATTGTGGATCCTTTTAGGCCTGCTTTAAAAGATCAGTGAAGAAGATCAGGCACTCGGGCATAGCAGGATTGACTGGATTGGATTTCCTACCATTACACCAACGAAACCACCTTTTTCAATGGCTGTCATAGAGCCTGTTAATGGATTCTCTCATGGGTTTGCTTGTGCTTCGTGCTTGTTCCTCAAGAATTCCTGCCTCATGGATGAGTCCGATAATAGTAGCTGCCCATGCAGGTCCAGAGCGCTGGTGTTGAGGTTGAACTGGGTTCTCTTTCGTTGGGACAATTGATCTGGAACATCTGGTAGCTTTTTTGGATTGCTGATGAAAAAGTCAAGAAGTTGAGGAACCATGATGCCGATGGCCAGTTCAGGCTATTAACATGAAGAGGCTCTGCGATGACTAGATTTTGAGAAGAGTCTGCGGTAGAAGCTTGAATGGCGGAAAGAGGTAGCCGTAAAGGTTCTTCCAAGGGAACATTAGTGCATCCACTGCCCATGCTTGGTCATCGAGGAGTGGGCTGATGAAGTGGAGAAGTCTGGCAGTGTGCCTCATGGCAAACAGGTCACCCATCGGAGTGTCCCCATTTGTTGAAGAAATATTCACAGATGGATTTCTTTAGTGTCCATTCTCCTGAAGGAAGCTTGTGATGAGAGAGAGAGAGAGAGAGTCCACGACGATGTACCAATTGCCTGGGACATGGAACGAAAAAATCGTAGTTTTCAGATTGATGTAAAGTATGAAGATTGCAGAAGTGACTTCGTGGAGTTAATGGGATCTTGTGCCTCCTTTCTTTCGTAAATACGCTACAGCTGTCATGTTGTCTGCTTGAATCTGGACGACCTTACCTGAGACTAAATTCCATAAGTCATGCAGGGCATTGAGGACGGCTTTAATTTCCAGAACATTGACGTGATCTTGGTTGTGGGCTGTCCACGTGCTGGAGATCTCGTGGTGTGCGATGTGAGCTCCCCAACCTTCCGGAGAGGCATCCATTAGAAGGTGGAGGTGTGGCAATGATGTAGCGTTCTGGTCATCCATCGACCATAGGGGACAAGATTCGGCATGGAGTCCATTTTCTCTATGTAGGAGTTAGTTCTGAGAGCATGTGATGTGGCTTTTGACGAAAGGAACGGGTTTGTGTTGTGATATCCTCAGTTCTGTTCTGTTAAGAGCATTACTGTTGCAGATGTAAAGTTGAATAAGATTGCTAGGAAGAAGAAATCTTGAGCCGGAGTGAACCTTGATTTCTTGAGGTTTATTCCGAAGCAAAGTTGATTAAGCAGTTCTATGGTGAAGTTGCAGTAGTGAATGACCTGATCGGGGCTTTGGTCTTGCAGTAGCCAGTCGTCTAGGTATGCATTGGCTAGGATTTGGTCTTGATGACGATGGGTCATAATGGGTTTGAGTATGAGTGTGAAGAATCTTGGTGCTGCATTTAGGTCGATAGGTAGTCATTGAAACTCGTAAACTTGAGGAAGCAAACTGTGTTTGGGAATTAGACCACGAATGAGGGTGTCAGACTCGTGAATTGGTTGATTGCGTAGTTCGTGGTTCGTTGAGTCGTTCAGGTTAGAAGCAAGAGTTAAAGGCGACATCACGAAGAAGAAGTGATGAATTGAAAGAGCTTTCGTTATCCAGTTCATAGAATGAAAGGTTGCAAAGTATACCATCTTGAAAACTTGATTTATTAGAAAAGTCAGGCGTTTGGGTTCAAGTTGGTTGGGTTTGGACGAAAGCTTCTCGTATAGGGAATTGGCAGCAGTTTTGAGTACATCAGCTTGGGATGCAGCTCTGAGGTCAACACGTAAAATCTTGTCGTTGTCTTTTAAGACCTTTGAAAGAACCTTATTCTTCTTTGTTATCTGTAGGGCTGTCCCAAAATCCATTTTTGCTTTGGCAGTGAGGAACTCAGACTGCGGGTATGTGTCAAAATGCTTCGGGTTGGCCAAGCCTTCACCGAATGGTTTAAATAACCATGATTCATGGGCAGATCTTAGTGGGGGAGGTTCTTTGTCCAATTCAAGTTGTTCATCCTTGCTGAGTAGCAAACCCCCGTTGTGTAAGAATGTGGTGAGGAGGGTGGATGATTGACCTAAGGCGGCATGTATTTTTGGGTTGCAATAACGTAAACCAAAACCAAACCCAGTTGTCAAACTTTTGTTTTTGACGGGTTCCAGGGTGGGAGAAGACAGTTTGTTGAGGAAGCAGTCAGGGATGATGTCTTCTGCCGTGTTTAAATGCCGAACAGAGGGATTCTTGAAGGATCATCTTCATCCCCAAAGCTTTCATCAAAGCGAGGATAGCAAGGATTGTCGTCTTGGTCGGAGTTATTAGCCGAAGACTCATATGAAATGATGGACGAAAGTTTCGAATCCTCACGAAACGGATGATGGCTTAAGTCGGGATAATGGCTGCGGTTGAATGATGCATTAGTTGACGAGGTGAACTCCAACTGACTGCCGCTGTTGGTGATGTAAGACCAGATGGACTGGAACCAGTAGGTCTTTCACGGGAAGAAATAATTAGACACAAATCGCTGTAAATAATATCAACGACTGCGGTAGCGGTCCTTATGTAAGCCTCAGCATGAACTTCCATGTTAAACGTCAAACTTTGAACTCCTATAGTTTCGCCCAGAATTGACATAGAGCAACAAAATTCGGTATTTGGGGTCATGTCGCAACTATTTCACTGCATTACAAATTTTAATGACAACAATCGAACCGTTCGTCATCCACAGTATGGCCATTTCTTGTTGTTGTTGTTGTTGTTGTTGGGACTCTATGGCCTCACCTGGAGACCGAACCACTGAACCGATTTTCAAGTTTTATAGCTTAAAACGTAGGTATGGACATGGCCTAGGGCCTTTCGCAGGCTATTTTAATGTAACTACAATATTCTTGACACGGAAAGCCAAATGGGCTAAAACGTTTGCTCTCACTTAGAGATTGAACCAATGAACCGATTTTCAATTTGTATAGCTTAAAACGTAGGTATTAAAACCGACCAGGGCCTTTTGAACCCGATTTTGATGTGACTGCAGTATTCTAGTCGGCAGAGTAATTATTATTGCTGAGCACTGGGCAGAAATCATTAATTTACTCGTTGCCCTCAATTGGAGATCGAACCACCGAACCGATTTTAGAGTACTATAGCTTAAAACGTAGGTATGGACAAAGCCTAGAGCCTTTAGCAGGCTATTTTAATGTAACTACAATATTCTTAACACGGAAAGCCAAATGGGCTAGAACGTTTGCTCTAACCTAGAGATCGAACCAACGAACTGATTTTCAATTTGTATAGCTTAAAACGTTGGTATTAACACCGACCAGGGCCTTTTGAACCCAATTTTGATGTGACTGCAGTATTCTAGTCGGCAGAGCAATTATTAATCCTGAGCACTGGGCAGAAATCATTATATAATGTTCTCTTTGCCCTCAATTGGAGATCGAACCACCGAACCGATTTTAGAGTACTATAGCTTAAAACGTAGGTATGGACAAAGCAGGCTTTAGCAGGCTATTTTAATGTAACCACAACATTCTTAACACGGAATGGGCTAGAACGTTTTCTCTAACCTAGAGATCGAACCTATGAACTGATTTTCAATTTGTATAGGTTAAAATGTAGGTATTAACACCAACCAGGGCCTTATGAACACGATTTTGATGTGACTGCAGTATTCTCGTCGGCAGAGTAATTATTATTGTAGAGCACTGGGCAGAAAGCATTAAGTGGAGTAACACATTTTTGCAAATCGAGCTAGAAGCATGAAATTTGGTACACAAGTCTTGGACACCATAATATACTCCCCCAAGTGTCTTCAGCACCTTCCCCTCCCCTCCCAGCACCCTCCACCCCGTGCCCCCTCCCAGCACCCTCCGCCCCGTGCCCCCTCCCAGGGGATTTGACAACAAATTCTTACAGATCAAGCTAAAATCATGAAATTTGGCGCACAAGTCATTCTTAGCAGCATAAATCGAATCAGCCATGGAACCCACATGAAATACCCACAAAGGTACCCTAGCACCCCCCTGTGCCCCCTCACTGAGGTTTGACCAACAAATTCTTGCGGATCAAGCAAAAAGCATGAAACTCGGCACTCAAGTCATTCTTAGAATTACAAATCAAACGAAGCATGGAACCCCCACGAAATATCCCAAGGGGCCCCCTAGCGCTCCCCTGTGTGCTTGACCAACAAATTATTGCAGATCGGGCTAAACGCTTGAAATGCGATACACAAGTCATTCGTAGTAGTACAAATTGAACTATCTATGGAACCCCCTCGTGATAATCTACAAGGCACCACAACGATCCTCCCCCCCCCCACCCCGTGCTCCCTCCTTGAGTCCTCACGAACACATTCTTCCAGATAATGCTAAAAGAATGAAATCTGGTACACAAGTAATTGTTAGCAGTAGAAATCAAACTAGCTACGGAATTTCCACGATATCCTCCAAGGCCCCTCAGCACTTCTGCTATTCCCGCTCCACCATGAGGTTGATTTCCGAAAAATTTTTGTTGATCGTACTGAAAGCATGCATTTTGGTACACAGATCATTCCTAGTACTAGAAATTGGACCAACCATAAATCCCCATGAAATACCACCAAAGCCTCCTCCAGCATCCCCACCCCCTACCTGGGCACCCCATGAAGCATCAATGACCAACAATTCTTGATGAATGTACTGAAAGCATCCATTGTAGTAGTGGAAATCCAACTACACATGGAACTCCATGAGATACACCCACCCTCCAGTGCTTCCCTCCATGAGGTTGATGATCAACAAATATAGTTTGATTTGTACTGCTAAGAATGACTTGTGTACCAATTCACGTTTTACCACGATCAGCAAGAATTTGTTGGTCATTTGTTAGCCAAAATTCATAGTACGAAAATTCGTAGTACTACAGGTGAGTGTGGTAGGGGGACAGGAAGGGGCCTTAGGGGATATCTCGAGAGATTCCATAGCTAGCTCGATTTATTAGCTAATAATTGACTTGTGTACCAAATTTCAAATGCTCGATGTTCATAATTAGCCCAAATTCTGGCCCGTAACAGCTGTACTAATCCTGAAAATCGAACCAACGAACCAATGCTCAATTTTACAACATAAAACATACGTATGATAAAGTCCCATGGCATTTTGAACGCTATTTTAATGTGACTACAATTATTGTTGTTGTTCTTCTTCAGGAAATTTTGCTCTCACGTTGAGATCGAACCAAAGAACCGATTTTCAAATTTTATAGCTCTTAAAATTAAGTATTAAATAGGCTTTCTTATATCAGTTAATTTAAGGTGATTACAGTATTCTTTTCTGCTTTATTCTTGCTGAGACAAGAAAAAATTAATAGATATTAGTATTAAAAAATGCTTAAGCATTTAAAAACCGGATGTAAGCCTTAAAAAACTTAAAGCCGTAAAGGAACAGATATTATAAAAAGACATGTGAGTCATCAGCGTCACACTAATACGTGTAAAAGAATCTCCAGCGACCCAAAAAACAAGCTGGAGATTCTTTTATACGTATTAGTGCGACGCTGGTGGCTTACATGTATTTTTCTAATATCTGTTCCTTTATGGCTTTAAGTTTTTTAAGGTTTACATCCGTATTTTATACGCTTAAGCGTTTTTTAATGCTAATTAAGGATAACCCATCAGCAAAAACTATACACTAAGAGTCACAGGAAGAGTCGGGACAAGGTCCGTCATTGGAACGAAGTGGAGGGGTTCATGGTCGATAAAAGGTTGAGTGTAGGTTGGATGGCAAGGTCCTTCCATCCTTGTCAGAGAGGGAGCTGTGATGCCACTTGCCAGAAACGAAAGGCGGAGAGCGATGACGCTTGCGAGTGGTATTGACAGATGATGTAACTGTGATCAAATCAAGGGTGTAGGATTTCCTCTGCGATGGAGGGTGAGCAGGCCTTTGTTTGTAGTGAAAATCATGGATCCCCATCCATGAGTGTGTACACTTGATCCTTCGAAAGAGTTTCAAAGGATGGTTGTTTGGTAGGAGCCGTGGAGGGTGCCGGTTACAGGCTGTGAGAGCAATGAGTAGAGCGAGACGAAAGGCCCAGGAAAGGTTTTGTTGGTGGGTTGGAGCTTAAGCCGTCCGATGATAGCGCGACTTCTTCGCGACTTGACTTCTAGCTTCAAGTTGGTGTATGTTTCCTTTACTCTACAAAGTGTTCGGACTGGAGAGCCTGAAGATTGAAAATGGAGTTGACGGTCTGACCACAAGGAACAGGAGACACGGTGGTCTGTGGAGATGTTAAGTGTTGTGCCGCTGAGAGCCGACAGGAGTCAGGCGAAAGGCACAATGAGTCGGGAATGGGCTGAAGAAAAAAGTAGATGCTTGAGGAAGAAGCTGAGCGGTGTGGAGGCACCAAAGGAGACGCCGAAGGAGACGATCACTTGGGCAAATCCTGACGAGAAAGCGAAGGGCGGTTGATGATACAGACAAAAGGGGTAACGAGCTAGGCGGTTCTAATCAACTTAAAATCTCTAGGGAAAGAAAGTATTCTGAGAACAGAATTCTCAATTTATAGGCAATAGATATAAACTGAATAGATATCTGAATAGCACGTAGACAATACAATTTAAAAAATCAAGAAGAAAACAAGTTCAAAAAACCCAGATAAAAACCAATTTACATATTCTGGAAGAAAATCAGTTTAAAGAATCGAGAAGAAAACTAATTTCACGTATGTTTATTGTTGCTTATTAGCTAGCTAAGCTTTGGCTTCATTATGTATAAAAATGTCTAGTCTTACCTAGTCCATCCGCCATTGCCCTGTTGGTACCTAACGTAGTGCTCAGTAGTCCTATAGGTGATAAAAGTGTCGCCCACTTGGCCAATGCAACCCAAGATAAACTTTGAGCAAATGCTTTAGTAATTTCAATTAGTATAGTCCATCGAGGCTCCCTGAAAAAAATTAGTGTTCAAGTTATGAAATTGAGATTGTATACTAAGAGTGTAGTCTGCTACACAGTAAAAACACTTCTTTTAAAGTAAACACATTTTAGGCACACCAAAAAAACGTTTTTAGACATTGTAAGCTGAAAAACACATAAAGACATCTTACAGAAAGCATCAGCTAAGAAGAGCCCATTGAAAAGATCCATCAACATATATGGATCTTCCAGTTAGTCATTTCTTTAGGAAACTACAGGCATTCTGTTGTTTTAAAATTTTACATTAACATTGTAGTGAGTTTTAACCTGTAAATTAGGTGAGTCATAACTGGTTGATAAAACAACCCATTCTCTCCTCATGTGCCCTCTTGACGACAAGGAAAATCATGTATTATTATTATTATTATCAAAACATTAGCGTTTAGACAGTATGTCTGAGTAGTCCTTAACCAGGTAGGCCTATATGGTATAGGCCTATACAGTGTAGGCCTACACAATGTACTGTACGCCTATACCATATACGCCTGTACATATCAGCAAACTATGAGTAAAATATGCATCTAATGGGAGTAGCAAATGTCGGCCTTGGACTCAATCCAGGACTCTCCTCTGGGTGTAGTAGGCCTACCTGGTTCAGAACTTCTGAGACATACTGTATAGTATTGCAGACCCAAATGCGTTCATAATAAAACACTAGGGTTCAATTTGCAGCTTTTATAAACACTTACTTAACCACATGTAGGGAGAAAATGTTTAAAGTAAACCAGTCTTTTTTTATTACAACGCGTATTTTTTGAAAATTATGTTTAACGAATACACTCATGTTTATTATGTGTTGTAAAATCATAAACACTACTGTTTTAAGATAAAAACACTACTGTTTCATTGTAAACACTTGCGTAGCTACATGTCTTTAAAAAGTGTTGGAAATTGAATAGCAGTGTTTTATTATAAAACCTATTTCGTGTCTGCAACACTGTATAAACAATAATAATGAAAAGTTTCTTCGCAGCCCATGCTGTTTGTAAAACGCTTTTGTGTGTTTTGCAGCGAAAAACGTCTAAAACATTTTCTAGGTGTGTTTGAACTATGTTAAGTTTAAAACACACGTTTTTACAGTGTATAGTTGGTTATTTTTATGATCTTTAATCTGATTGTTTAAAGGTAAATGGTTATGTTACTTATAGTGATTTGTTTCTATTTATTTTTCTAATTGGTTCATCTGTAAATAAAATAAATTAACTTATCACGAATGTAAACAATTCACCTTCAGGTTCGGCAGAGCCTTAGAGTATAAAGAGCCTTTCTACTTACTCGATAAGGGAATAGCAGAACATGCGAAATGCCCCCATGATAAATCCTAAACATATAACATTCATGTAAGTAAGACGATCTACTATCCAGTCACTGAAGTTCATGAGAATAATACCAGTAATAGCTGGTACTGTTTTAGTCAACCCTGGAAGTAAATATTATGAATATTTAAAAATAATTTCACGTGACGAGATGAAAAATGTAAAAATGAAAAATGGAAAAATCAACCAAACTAAAATATTAATGCTAAGATGGAAGGGAAGTGTAGTTGGTTTAGGTGGCCATGATAACCAAGCAGTGTCAGTGCCTTGCTTTAACAGAAGGTGATACAGTCAGTGACTAGAAAGTGGCTCCGGTAAAATCCCTGGCAGTTTTGCCAGCCAGGGTAGTTTGAGAAGCTGTTAGGTTCAGTCAGGAGCTATGGGATTTATTATGACCTATGCAGGACAACATTTCAGCACATGCTGTGATCGGAGGTTTTTTCTGAATCCCCAGTTTTACCTTCTCCTTACCGGACTTCTTCATGCTACGAACACATCCATTAAGGTGCCTGATATATACGTCTGACACGTATCATCTGTATGTTTGACATGTTTCATTCTTACATCTGACATATATCATTTATACATTTGACATGTCTCATCTATATGTTTGGCATGTCTCATCTATAGGTCTGACGTTCATCTATACATTTAACATATCTCATCTATATGTTTGATATGCCTCATCTGTATGTTTCAGATGTCTCATCTATGAGTTTGACATGTTTCGTCTATACATTTCACATGTCTCATTTACATGTCTGACATGTTTCATCTGTATGTTTTACATGTCTCATCTATACGTTTGAGATGTCTTTCCCAAAACGTTCCACTCGACTTGCAAGGTATTTGCAGGAGTTCCAAAGGCTGTGTTAGCAGTACATCGGATATCGGCAGTTGTTCATTGATGGTTTAAAGTCAGAAATTGTGTGCGTGAGGGGTGACTGTTTCCCATCACCTTCAGTAAGACTATGCTTTGTTTTCGGCAGAGCTTTAGGCACTCGGTTTTGCTGTTGAATGGATCCTTGACCTTCAGAGCACGTATTTTATCATCTTCAGTGATTGTGTGAGTGCATTGGATTCCTTGGCATCGTGTAACTCTCGGAACCCGTTGACATAGCGAATCGAAACTCTGTTTTCCCGCTTGCTTAGCCAGCGGAAGACTGTTTTTCTGCTGGATGCTAGACCTTGCTGGGATAGCTGCTAACAAACTCACTGATGCAGTTGCAAATGGGGCCCTCGCTGGTCTTCTCGAAAGGGATCTCAGCCTTATTCCTCTGGATGCCTTTTCAACTCTTTGCCTGAGGTTGCATGCTGCTTGGCAAGTCTTGTGGGACAGACAAGACGGCAATAAGTTGAGAGCTCTAAACCGCACTGTCCAAGTTTAGCACTCATCTGGTTGCCGCAGTTGCCGCAGAAGAAATGGTGTTGACCCGGTTATGTGTTGGCTACAACATTGTTTCCGTTTGAATTCCCTCCTGAATGCCATTATTGCCTCCAGCCACTCACGGTCCATCATATGCTCTTCCACGGTCCATCAAATGAGCGAAGAGTCAGTCCTCCTGTCTGGGGCTTTTAAATTTTTGTAGGAATACAGATGTATGGTAAGATCTGGATTTGGGATTTCTTTAACATATCTGTAATGTATAGTGCAATGTTAATCCGTACCACTCTACTGTTACTGAGGTTGGCACTAATGATCTAGCTGTTAGTGCACCATTAAGCCTCAATCCCTCCTCTCAACTATACGTTTGACATGCATCATCCATACGTTTGAGGTTTCTCATCTATACGTTTTGCATGTCTCTTCTAAAAGTTTGACATGCTTCATACGTTTGACATGTCTCATCGGTACGTTTAAGATATATCATCTATACTTGTACCTGTTTTATATATACGTTTGACATGTCTCATGTATGTCTTTGACACGCCTCATCTATACGTTTGAGATGTGTCACTTGTACGTTTGACTAAACTCATCTACTCGTTTGAGATGCCCCATATATGCATTAGAGATGCTCCATATATGCATTAGAGATGTATCGTCTATACCTTTGACACGTCTTATCTATAAGATTGACACGCCTGATCTATACGTTCGACTTGCCTCTTCTACACGTTTGAGATGCCTCATCTACACATTAGACATGTCTCATCTATACGTTTGACATTATCTGTACCTTTGACACTTCTTATCTTTTTGTTTCAGATGCCTCGCGTATACTTTTGACATGATTCATATAAACATGTCTCATCTATACATTGACAGGCCTGATCTATACGTTTGACATGACTCATCTATACATTTGACATGTCTCGTCTATAGGTTTGATGTGCCTGATCAGTACGTTTAAGATGTCTCATCTGTACGAGCATTTCTTTTCCTTACATGAATTGAAGCTCAACAAAATTTATTAAAAGTTAATTTTTGATGGAAAAAGGTAATCAGAAAACTAAAAATGCATTTTCCATTGATTAAATTTTAATTTTGCAATTGGTTATTACGAATGAGGAGAACAGCACGAGATTCAAAGCATCTTTTGACCAACCAAACAAATATGCAATTCCGAATTCCTGTAGTCGTGTAAGCCAGACGAAGTGGGGATTACAGACTGGCGATGCATGATGTAGAGAGATGCATTATATTTCAGCCATGAGCCACAGAAGTATACTTGCCATTTTTTATCCTATTAAAATACCATCGAGGCATAGTATTTTAGTGTGGCGTCATCAGGTTTATGAGGTGATCACTACATTGCCGATGATGTTAATCTTTCGGGCCGGGCAAATGACAATACTAAATTAAGTACCATAATTCTTTAAATATAATAAGTGACTGATCTAAACCACCAACTTTTGTACAGAAATGCCACTGAGTCAACTTAGGGGGAAAGAAATATGCTTTACGTGGTACTGAAATACCCAATTGTGAAAAAATGGGCATTATGGTCAGTACAGATCTTAAACTAAAATCACACATTGACCACGTTGCATGAAAGGCTAGGCAAAGAGGGGCAATTATTAAAAGATATTTTACATCGCGTGATATTCCAACACTAATGTGGGCTAACAAAGGTTATGTTAGATACATTTTCAGATATACATCTCAAGCTTGGTCCTCTTTTTTTGGGAGACATTGAGCGTTTAGGGAATGTCCAAAGAAACTTCATCAAAGCCTTGCCAAGTTTTTATTTACTGTCTTACCGAGACTGCTTGCAGAAATTGTACCTCAATTTTCCAGAATTTGGGCGGCTATGTGCTGACCTGCATCTTTATTTTTTATTTTGCTCAAACTAACTGCACTGGATCTCAACCATTTATTTTCTGTAACAGAACAGAGTTAGGGTGCCAGAAGTACAATATGACTGTATGGAAGATGAGACCCGATTATCGAAAATTTGTTTTTCAGTAACGGAGCTGTTAATAGTTGGAATGCGCTGTCCACTGATGTTGTTAATATTGCTACTCTTGGTCTATTCAGGACAAGACTGCGATCACTGAATCTTTCTAAATGTTTGCTGAAATATTAATTTGCTGTTTGTTTGTGACATAGTTTCAACATACCTGGGGACCAAATGAGTATTTTCAGTGTTATTATGCTTTAATTGTAATTGTGGGTGAAAGATAGAGGTTGACAACAGAGACTTGAGTGGAGGAGGCAGAGGTAGAGGCTTGGGTATAGGCTTGGTACAACAAAAGGCTTGGTTAAAGGTAGAGGCAAAGTTTCGGGTAGATTAAGAGGCTAGGCATAGAAGCTTGGGTAGAAGTAGAGGCTGGGCACAGAGACTTAGGTAGAGGCTTGGATAGAGTTTTAGGAAGAGGCTTGGGTATAGGTGGTTGAGACTTACTGGCATGTTGATAGATTGGTCATTAGTCCCAACTTCAGTCACAGTGAGGTGGTCCGGGATAAAATTGTGCCACACATAACAGAGGTGTTAACCAAACCCTAAATCTAGCTATTATCGTATATCTGTACCTCCAGCAAAAATTGAAAAATCTGGAGAGGAGGACAGAATCATCGCCCAATTGACATGCTGTGTCTCATGGAAGGTGGAAGTGGTGACGAACACCATCAAGATGGTGACTGTCAACCAGAACGTAATAGACTGTGAGTGGTTGGCTACACCAATGACATTCAGTAGGGATAATCCCTGTCCAAGGGAAGCAACGAGTGAGGTTGGTGGAACTAATATGCAAATGAACTAACATCACTTCTTCACGACGACTGCGGCGACAAACCGAGTGCATTCCTAGTCATGCCTTTAACAGCGGGCAACTTATTGCCGTCTTGTTTGTTTCACAACGCTTGCCAAGAGCGGTCAATCTCAGACGTAGAGCTGGAAGGGGGCCGAGGGAACAAGGCACATCCCTATCGAGAGGGTACATGCTAGGGTAGAAGAAGAGGCTTGGGTAAGGTTTGAGGCTGGGCCCAGGATTCGGGGTGGGATAAAGGCTTTGGTAGGTTTCGAGGTTTGGGCTGAGTTAGAGGCTGAGTACAGACACTTTGGTAGAGGCAAAGGTTTGGGTAGAGTTAGAGGGTGGGCACGGAGTCTTAGGTCTGGGCACAGAGATTTGGGCAGTTGAGTTGGGTGTCCAAGTTTGGCACTCATCTTATAGCCGCAGTTGTTGCAGAAGAAGTGGTGTTGACCCATTTGTGTATTGGTTACACCAACCTAACATATTGTTTCCTTTTGAGTTCCCTCCTGAATACGATTATTGCCGCCGGTAACTCACAGTCCAACATGTGCTCTCCCACAAGATTTCGCTTATCAATTGAGCAAAGAGTCTATCCTGTGCAGGTTTTTTAACTTTTGCAGGAGGTAGAGATGTACGGTAAAATCTAGATTTGGGGTTTGTTTACCATCTCTGTAATGTATAGGGTAATGGCAACCAGGACCGCTGTACTGTGACTGAGGTTGGCACTAATGATCCAGCTGTTAATGCTCTATTAAGCCTCAAACCCCCCCCCCACTCATACGTTTGACATGCTTCATCTATACGTTTGAGGTGTGTCATCTATACGTGTAACCGGTCTTATATATACGTTTGACTTATCTACACGTTTGCACTGGCACAAAACTTTCGTACAGCTTGAGATTTTAGTACAGGTAGAGGTTTGGTTAGAGGTAGAGGTATGAGTTAGAGTTTGGGGACATATGTTTTGGTAGAGTTAGTGGCTGGGGTCTTGATCCACTGACTAGGCAACAACTTTCCGATGCACTACTA
>JAHWFP010230646.1:0-21922 GCA_023313725.1 Lithobius niger
CTTCCACTGTAACCTTCGCAAGCGTTCCAAGGCTACCTCGAAATTATCTGAAAGCTCATTCTTCTTCTCGTTCCAAGGAATGTTTACTTGGTATCTATTGTCCTGCAGTGTAGTGGTTCTACGAAATGCCTCCCAAACTTCTACTTCTTGTAGTGTCTATTTCGACCGTTCCTCTTCTGCCAAAGTTCCACTACTGTGGAGCTCCCAAAACTTGGAAATACCAACAGGCCATTCCGTTTTCTCATCTGCGGTTGTTGCTAGACACATTGACACCGTCTGCAGGGATGTCTGCAGTGTGTAGCAAACTATCTGTCAGGCAACCCCCTCTACGTCCAAGCAAAAAGTGCGCAGGGGACAAATACTCCTCATCTGAAAAATCCTCTGTAAGCGGTGCTAAAGGGCGATTGTTGACAACCGATTCTACCTCAGTTAACACTGTGTAAAATTCATCTGACGAAAGCAGTGCAGAGCCTAGGGTATGCCGTAGGTGATATTTTATTACTTGTACCATTCGTTCGTACATTCCTCCCCACCATGCTGCTCTAGGAGGGATCATCTTCCACTCAATGCCCAGCTGAGTCACCACCTCCTGTACTTGCGTGTTACGTAACCAGGCGTAACTTTCTCTAAGCAATCGGTCCACCTTCTTAAACGTTTGAGCATTGTCACTAAAGATTACTCTGCACCCTCCTCTTCTGGCAATGAACCTTCTAAAGGCAAGAATGAAATTAGCTGCACTCTGTGATGCTACAAGTTCCAAGTGCCCTGCTCGAGTTACTGCATACGTGAACAAACAGATGTAAGCCTGTGCCACTCCTTCTTGAGCCCTCACAGAAACCGGGCCTGCAAAGTCCAGCCCACAGTACAAGAAGGGTACTACCTCTGTCACTCGCTCGGCAGGCAAAGGAGCCTCATCTTCACTGGCTGGTTTTGCGTTCCACCGCCGACATTTCATACATCCATGCACCACCTTTCTTACTGCTTGACGGCCACGCAGAATCCATACATCCTTCCGTAACAGGGCTAACGTGCTTTGCACCCCTCCGTGCATTGTCTGAATATGACGGTCTTGTATTAACAAATCTACCAAACCTCCGCCCTTCAACAAAAGAGGGTGCTTCTGAGCTTCACTAAAGGATGTAAACTCCACCTAAACGAATCAATTTCTCTGCATCTAAGAAGGGTTTAAATTGAGCAATGCTGGAATCCTTGGATAATTCTTTGTTTGCCAACAACGATATTTTCTCTGGCCCAAAAACTTGTGCCTGTATTACATAAATCCAATATTTTTCAGCTGCAACTATTTCCGGGTGGGATAACCAAGTAACTCGCTTGCCATTCTCGTTACGACAGTTTGTACAAAAACGTAGGATCCATGCTGTAATTCTTGTCAGACGTTGCCAAGAACTAAATTTCTCAGCTTCTAGCAGTGGCGTCATTTCCACAACTACTTGAATTACAATTGGAACTATTTGCTCTTCACTACTCAAACCAGTCCTCTCTGCCTCCTTCAAGGCAGGTTCCACTTCTGTCCAGGCGACTTCTGGTAAACTAAGCCATGAGGGCCCATGCCACCATTCCTCATTACAAAGCAAATTTGGTAGTCTTTGTCCTCTCGTAATTATATCTGCAATGTTTCTTTTGCTGCTGCAGTAGTTCCAAGTGCCTCTTTCCCTTGTAAGTGCTTGTATCTCTTGAACTCTTCGGGCAACAAACAGCTTCCACCTAGAAGGAACATCCTCAATCCATTTCAAGGCGACCATCGAATCCGACCAATAGAAACGAAGTGTATTGGGTAAGCTCAAAACTTGTGCAACACTTTCAGTAAGACGACTTCCTATGAGGCAGGCCATCAATTCCAATCGTGGAATACTCATGGGTTGAAGAGGGGCTAATCTAGACTTAGCTGTAACAAAACAAGTGTTGAATTTTTGTGGGTTGCCTACCGCATAACGAAAATAAACAACCGCCGCATACACACGTGGTCCTGCATCACAAAAGGTGTGCAACTGAAAGCCTGGTAAAGTGCTGACTTGTAGCCAACGTAGAATTTCTAAACGTGCGAGTTGCTGTAAGTCTTGCTTCCACTGCAACCAAACTACTCGGAGTTTCTCTGGCATTTCTTCATCCCATTTCACCTTCAGACGCCACAAATCTTGTAACAAGCATTTTAACAAGATGACAAATGGTGCAAGAAAACCTAGTGGATCAAACACTCGAGCAAGCATTTCTAATATGTGACGTTTAGTGGACACTTCCGATTGGCTTGCTTCCAATAGAGCACTAGAGCGCAAACTTAAACTGTCGGCCGTAGTGTTCCAGGTGAGACCTAAAACCTTGACCATTTCCTCAACAGGCTCGTCAACTGATGTCCGACCATCCGATATCCACAATTTTCGCAATTTTTCATCGTTGGTAGCCCACTTCATAAATTGCATGCCTCCTTTCAACATTAACTCGTACACCTCTGTAGACGTCTTGTGTGCGCTGCAGCTGTAGTATCCACTCCACTCAAATGGTCATCCACGTACGTGTGCAAATCCAAAAGTTGACAGAGTTCCCTGTTACTCGAGGGGTGTGTGCTTGCATGCAGGCGGATAGTTGCGGTAAGTAAAAACGGGCTAGCTTTCATTCCAAAGAGTACACTCGTCATGCGTAGTACCCTCAAGGGTGGTTTGGTTCCCTTTTTCCAGGGCTCATCCGTCCATAGAAATCGAGTTACGTCTCTATCCTTTGGATTCAGTCTTACTTGCAAAAAGGCTTTGCTCAAATTTGCCGTTATGCCGATTTTCGGCCACCGGAAACGAAGATGATCAAAAATGGGCAGATTCAAACTTGGCCTTGCATGCTGACAATCATTCAGGGAGCGTCCCTCTTCTGGCTTAGATGAAGCGTCGAAAACAATTCTGCACTTGGTAGTCTTCCTGTCTTCCTTTATGATGGCATGATGAGGCATGTAATACACAGTAGGGCTGTGCTCCTCTAACCTAACTTCTTCCGCATGTCCTTTCTCCAAATATTCAAACAAGGTACTCTTATAACGTTCAAACATGGCAGGGTTCTGTCTCAACTTCCACTGTAACCTTCGCAAGCGTTCCAAGGCTACCTCGAAATTATGAGCTAGCTCATTCTGAAGCTGAAAGCTCATTCTTCTTCTCGTTCCAAGGAATGTTTACTTGGTATCTATTGTCCTGCAGTGTAGTGGTTCTACGAAATGCCTCCCAAACTTCTACTTCTTGTAGTGTCTGTTTCGACCGTTCCTCTTCTGCCAAAGTTCCACTACTGTCGAGCTCCCAAAACTTGGAAATACCAACAGGCCATTCCGTTTTCTCATCTGCGGTTGTTGCTACACACATTGACACCGTAGTTGCGTTGGGACTATACATGGGCGTGCAGCCGTGCAACATCCATCCAAAAACGCTATTGACTGCCATGAGAGTCGTGCTTAACTTTTTCATTTGACCAGTTATCACTTTCCAGTACTGATCAGCGCCAATTAATACATCTACACTCGCCACTTGCCCTGGGCCCATCTTCTGATTCCAACTGCGAGCTTGGTAATCTTGCAAAAATCTTTCAATCAATCCACTTTCCTAAATCTTGACCCCATGACAAATTTCCGGAACCTGTAGCGCAGAAAGCTTGACTTAAACACCATTGCTTCCACACAGCAAAAAGGAGATTATTTTGCTTCTCTGTTGACGTTTTCCACCTCCAAACGAATGAATTACTGTCTCCTCTTCCCCACTCACTGGCAATCTTAAACGCTCTACCAACCGTGTCGAGATGAACGAGCGCTCACTCGCCGAATGGACCAACAACACAATTTCTTCCATTCCTCCTTCATGTTGCACCCATACTCGCAATGTCTGTAACACGGAGACAGTCTTGTCCTTGTTTCCTCTTGACAAAGACGCTGATGCCATCACAGCAGAATGAGATGTGTCTGTAGCCAACGTATCTACCTCCTGTGATGGAGCTCTCGTGCGGCTAGTTGCTCTGGCTGGAACTTCTGACATATCTGGCATATTTCTGCTGCTGGCAAGGGCGACTGAGGGCGAGTTGCGTTTGTGGCAAAATACGGTGTTGTGAGTCACAGCTCGACACATCCTACAATTGACTCGCTGGTCGCATGTGCTTGCAAAATGGTTGGTCTTCTTTAAACACTGAAAACACCTACGTGACGCTGATAGGGCCATGCGACGCTCTTGATTGGTTACAGTCTTCAGGCATGCTGCAGACGAGTGCAACCCTCCTTCGTTGCAAAACACACAGTATGGTTTAGAAGGCTGCATGTGGCCACCCTTGGTTCCTGTTGATCCTTCCGTGACAAGCAAAGAGGTGGAAGGCATGGTTAAGGCTCGAGACACTTCCCCCTTTCGACTTGCGTTTTGTGCATGAGCTCCTTCCTTAAAGTGTGCGGCGCTGTACGTTAATTCCAATCCTTTCAATTCATCTTTAACAAAGTCTACCAGCAGTTGGAAGTCATATACTGGCATCCCTTTGTTTTGACGGTGCCACTCTCTAACTATTGGATTTGGTAAGCAACGAAGCAGGATAGGACAAAGCAAGGACCCCATTGTTGACACATCTTGCCCCAACATCTCTAGGGAACGCAAATGCTTTTGAAAGTCTTCTATAAGAAGTCGCAATTCTACAATGTTGTCCATTCTTGCTACTGGCTTGAGTGCCCACATGTACATGTTCCGCCACTAACAAACGTACATGTTCCCCCACTAACAGCTGCTTATCTCCATATTTTTCTTCAAGTAGCTTCAATGCGTAGTCGTAATTCACCTCCGTTAAAGATAGACCGGCAATTGTCAAACTGGCTGACTCCTTTAGCAGCCCCTTTAAATAGTTAAATTTTTCCACCTTAGACAAATCTGGATTTTTGTCAATTCCTGCTGAGAACTGATCAGCAAATCTTTCCCAATCTGCTAAGGTTCCATTGAACTTTAAAATTTGAAGCTTTGGCAGTTTGGCGGATTTCACACTTCTTACGGCAGGTGCTGTTGCTACATTCGACTTTAGAAATCAATTTGCTGCTACTTTTGCATCAATAATTAAGTCGAAAGTATCGTTGCTCGTTACTTCTGCGGCCACATCTGCTGCTGGGCTGGCGACTTCTAATTGCTCATTAACTTGCAGTAAGGTTACTTCTTTTGCTATCAATTTAGCTAAACAGCTTTCTGCCTCTCCCCTATCTTCATCCGTGATTGCTTGCCTTAATTCTTGGATCAACCTCGTAATGATTGGCCTCCTAGCCGCTCGACTATTTTTTAGCTGGGCGAGTTCCATTTGTTTTCTCAACTGCCTATCACATACAGCTAGCTAACCAAAATTAAACCAAACTACTAGCCAAGCAAAGGAAACATACAATGGCACAAAAGCACGACTATTCGAAACCACAAGAAGGCAACAACCAGAATCCGAGTTGCCCCTCCCCGTAATGGGGGGAGAGCAACGGACGCCGCAAGAGTGACGCTACCACTACTTAACTCTAGGGTAAGGCGAAAGGGTTTCTAATTACACACACACTACACACACTACACTCCCATTTGCTAAAGGCCGTAAAAACGATTCCCGGGTTTCGGCACCACTGCCCGGAAAATAGCAAAGTGGGAGACATGCCATTAGACTGAACTCTAAACGGTTGGGGGTTGGATGGGGACTTAAAAAACTATGCAGCCACTAGTGGTTGCGCATCGGGGTTGCTCGAACTTCGCTAGCTAATACGGCGAAGACGCTATGGCCCCTGTCCTTAAAACGACTTACAAGTCTAAGGCGGAATTAGGTTCATTTGGGACTCACTGAAAGAAGCAGCTCAAAATGGCAGGCTGAAAACAAATTTAGACAATTGATTAGTGACAATTGATCTCCAAAGACAAGACACTCTTAAACTAAACCACTAATCCATCTTAAATTCTAAGTCCCAGCAAAATAGGCCTAGGGCCTTTAGGCTTAACCTTAACCCTAAGTCATTCCCCCTTTTTCTCAAGTATGCCTAAATTAGTCCTAACATTTTCCCCCAACTAAATTTCCCCGGAAGAAAGTAGTCCAAGGCAGGAGATCTTTTCTGGTCAAGTCCAGTCGTCGAAAAAGCAACTTTATTTCCAAACATTTGCTTAAATAGGTTTTCCATAATAGGCAAGCACGCCTGCACGAGAAACGAGGAGGAAATACAAATGGAAATACAATTACGACCCCAAGGGGTTGAGAAAATACTAAAAACTGGGTATATAGTTAAGGTAAAATCACTACTTAAGGCCACCTGCGAACAAGAACACTACGCCGGCCAACGCTTTCAGTGATGCAGTCCAGATTACAAATATAGTCTAACCCTGTTAGTCCTGCCAACGGCTGCAGGAAGGATGGTCGGCTTCAGTGTAAGATAAGCCAATTCTCTAAATATACGTATGTGTACACTTATGCATATTTTCAGGTAAAATATACAACAAAACACTTATATAAACGCACTTATTCGCTTATTCGTAATTAATCGTGAGGAATTTGCATTTTTACAAAAAACGTCCCCAACATCCTTAAGTCCGTGTTAAGCCTAACCAAACCTAACCATTCGAACGTTTAAATAATCAAGCAAATTTTCGTATCTTTTTAGACTTCTAACCTAAATTTGCGTCAAAGCCAGTGCATACCTAGACGACTGGGCCTTCAACAACCCGGACCCCCACACTCTGGAATTCGAACAGAGACAAGACCATCTCCCTGCTGAACCATCTGGGCTTCGGAATAAACTACGCAAAGTCACGCCTTTCACCCGCACAAACATTCACGTTCCTCGGGGCCTTTTTCGATCTACTAACGGCAAAGATTTCGCCCTCACCCGACCGCATCGAGGATCTCCTTCAACAGATCCGTCTCTTCCGCAACCAAGCCACCTTTACTCCCAGGGAATTATACTCCCTCATAGGGAAAATGGACGCAATGGCGAACCTCGTCCCCTACGGCCGACGGATGGTCAGGCCCTTTCACCACCACCGGATGGACAACTGGTCCATCAATCAGAAACACCCCGACAAGCCAGGTCCATTCTACAGCGACTTCCGCTTCGAAACTCTCCTGTGGTGGTCCGATGTCACGAACCTCTCAAAGACACTTACCCTCCACGACCCCCCCCCCCCCCCGATCTACTCATTTTCACAGATGCATTCAAAACCGGTTGGGGCGCACACCTAAACAACCTGGAAGTTTCGGGTCTCTGGCCAACATCCTGCAAGACCACATCATCATTCTCGAGCTCCGAGTAATCCTGCTAGCCCTTCGACATTTCCTCCCTCTAATCTAAAACAAGGTGATCCAGGTCCAAGCCGACAACACGACAGCCCTGGCTTACATCCAAAAGGAAGGTGGAACAAAATCAAGATCCCTTAACTCCATAACTTCAACCTTCAACCTTTGCATCCCAAACAACGTCACCCTACTACCACTTCACATTCCTGGCAACAGGAATGTGATTGCCGACTCTCTCACACGCTGGAACCCACCGACGGGCAAATGGTGCCTCAAGAAATCCATTTGCAAATCTCTCTACAGCATCTGGGGCACTCCGATGGTGTACTTGTTCGCTACGAAGCACAATGCCAGACTTCCCCTCAGCCCGATTCCGGACGAAGGAGGAATAGCTGTAGACGCCCTGATGTTTCCATGGCACAACCTGTTTGCCTACCTCTTCCCTCCGTTCAAGCTACTTCCTCAAGTCCTTCAAAAAATAGAAGAAAGCTAGAGTCTGTTCCTCCTAATAGCTCTCGTCTGGCCGTCAACAACTTGGTTTCGTCTCCTGCTAGACCTAGTAGTCGACACTCCGAGAAGTCTACCCCTTCTACCAGATCTTCTGTCACAACAGAAAGGATTAAAACTACACCCGAACCTTGCAAACCTCAACTTAACACGGGTGGCTACTATCGTCAATCTCCTTAAGAAGGCTGGAATTCACCAGGAGGAAGCAAATCGTATCGCCTCAAAAGCAACAAGAGACTCCACCAATCGCATGTACAACAGCTACTGATTAAAATGGATTTGTTGGTGTATCAAAATACACATTAATCCAATCGACCCCCCCCCTTTGCCCGACCTCCTGAAAATCTTTTTTGACTTATTCAACATCTACAAACTAAAAGGCTACACGATCCTGATCTACCGCTCCGCCCTTAATTCAGTCTTTAAAGCTGCAACAAATCCAGTTTACTAGACAATTACCGCATCTCTGCATTACTTCGATACTTTGAAAACGAATGTCCAACAACCAGATGGACCGTAACTGATTGGAACTTCCTACAATCCTTGATGAAAGAACCATACGAACCAATGCAGGACAGCTCACTTCATCTCATGACCCGGAAAACTGTTTTCCTTGTAACCGTAGCAGCCAGTCTTCGATGTTCTGAAATCCAAGCCCTTTCGCCATACCCAGCGTACTGCATCTTCCGTCCAAACTTCTCTCAGTAACATTGCACCCAAGAACTTCTTTCAGAGCAAAAACCCTCCGAACCATCAAAACCGATTACGTGTCCGGCCCTATCCAACATTGTAGGCAACGAACCGGATCGTCTCCTCTGTCCAGTTCGAGCTCTAATGCTTCTACTTAGCCCGCACACAACATGAAGATATCCGCAAAGGCAGGAATCAATTTTTTCTCCCGGTTGACCCACAAACCAGCGAAACTTCAGCCGCCATGATATCCCGTTGCATCAGGAAAACTATCGAAGCAGCCTACGATAAATCAAACGAGAGCAAGAGCATGAGAGTAACGGCACATGATGTTAGAGCGATCTCCACATCATGGGCCCACCACAACGCCACCCCAATCGAAAAAATCCTGGCAGCAGCATCGTGGCGCCACCAATCAACCTTCACCTCCCACTACCTGAGGGACATGTCGAGGGAAGAAATTGGACTACACCGGCTGGGACCAATCGTCGCAGCCAGAACCGTGGTCAAGCCCCCTTAAGCACTCAGAACGAAGCAGAAGCAAGCAAGCCATCCAGAAGGAAACAAGATCCTTAAAACAACGGTCCTTTTCAGGACCACCAATCCCTACGAAAGAGATCCAAATTCTTGTTTCCACACTGTTCTGAATAAAGTGCAATTTTTCTCTTTCAGATAAAAATTTGGGGGCTAAGCCTGCTTGCATCCCGGGGCGCCCGTCAAGGAGGTGCCCGCCACCAATTTTGACGAGGTCGACTGATAATGCTGAAATTATCAGGTTAAGTTGTTTTGGCAATAAAGAAAGAACATTTTGCCGGCCACCAGCCATACCTGCTAAAAATGGTTCTTTTTGCTTAAAACATACTTAACCTAACTCCCGCCCTGCCTCCCCTCTCAAGTCACCGCCTGACATATTGAAAGTAAAATAAATGCCGAAAGCATCCGCACTCTCGCTTTTATAAGGGAGGACTGCGCCGTGGGATATGCAAGCAGGCGTCTGCGCACCGGAAGAAACCTCCAGGGCAACATCACATTCGAGGAATGTAATGCTAAAATTATCAGGTTAAGTATGTTTTTGGCAAATAGAAACCATTTTTAGCCGGCCTGACTGGAGCCGGCAAAATGTTCTATTTCTGACCACTGTCTATAGAGATTTTATTTTTTGAATACTGATTTTTTTTTCGTAACTGAACGTGTTTATTTTCTATGTCCAAAATAAAATTTCTTTTACACCTTTCCTGTGAGGGGGGGGGGGGAGGGGAATTGGGAAATAATTGCGTCGAACGGCCTTAGCCTCCCTTAGTGCTTAGTGCCGTGGGTGAATTTGAAATGTTCTTGTATCTTACTAGCTGATGTTGGCTATCGCTACTTTAACTTTGGAAAAGGAAAAATTCATTACATTCATATTTTTCGAAAAGATTTGGTTTTGAATCCTTTTCCCTGTTTATTTTCCTGGCTGTGATGCGATGTTTGCTGGGGGAAAGGGGGGAGACAGGAAGGAGGGGGTGTGAGAATAAAATTGGGAGGGGGGAGTGGAGTTTCTGACGGCTTGGGTTCAGTACGATACTCATTTCACCTGTCTAGATTTAGGTGTGTAGAAGTTCATGAATCATTAACCAAGCAAAACAACAAAATAGCCGAGAAATGTAGGGGGGTTGGGGGGTAAAGAAGGTTCTTAGCTTAAAACTAAAAAAAAAAATTTAGATTCCGAATTTGTTTAAGGTCCGTAATAACGGTGCTAGTCTTCCGGCATCGCCCGTTACCTAATACCCCAAGGCCAGAGCTAGAGGCCCAAGGACGAGGTCGGTGCCATTGTAGGAGAGGACCTTGAGGAGGGAATTGCTGCTGCTGTCAAAGAGGAGGAGATTGTTGCGGCCGTTGAAGGGGAAGAAATCGTTGTTCTCTGGCCGCTAGTTGAACCTTTACAGGTTGTCATCATCCGGCTGCGGTCAGGTGATCCCTGGCGTCGCATGCAATCCGCCCCTTTTTTCTTTTTTGTTTGTTTTGTAGAGGTCTTTCTTGAATAATAAATTGTGATGGTTCCCTTTGGTTAACATAGTTTCTCTTTTATTGGTTGATATAAGATATTTCGATTTCCGTCTGGTGTGCCTGACGAAATTCGAAATCAAGATTTATTTGCCTAGTATGGTTAATTTCTTAGGGGTATTCCAACCTTTGTTGTTTTTAGGTGACCACGCTCGATATAGGTGATCGTGGTTAATAAAGGTAACTGGTAATTAAAGGTGACCATGGCCGAAGCTCCTGGATGGGCTTTGCGAAGTTACCTCAATTGATATTTTTTTTTAATGCTTGCGTTTGAAACGTGCGACGGACGGGACTCCGTCTTTTTGATACGATAATAGTGGTTTCTGGATGCCATCCGTACATAATTTTTAGCGTGTATGGTTCCCTAAATGTACCAAGGTTAATCGTACGTAGTTTTTATGAATTATTTTTATGTTTTAAAGTACGATTTTCGCTGGTACGCATGACGGACTAGGTAAGTTTTTTGTCCGCCATTGTCTGAATTGGAATTTCGCGTCGTGGTTTGCGTTTACGTGCTCATTGGTTTGAACTGAACCGTTTAGGTTCTTATTGGTACTGAATTCCTAATTATTTACGTGAATCTTAATTCTAACGCAATTTAATAATTCTTGGCGTGAATTCCTTATGTTAACTGCTCGTAAATTTGCTTGATGGATCAGAGTACGTTGTACTATGCCAAACGATAGCCCAACTAACGTTACTTTGTATCGTGCGTCTTTGGCAAAATTATTTATTATTAATATATTCTCATCATGTGTGCGCAATTCCAATTCGTATAATTTGTCGGAACCGAACATGAAAACAATTTTCAAAGCCAAAATGCTGTATGATCGTCAATTTGGATTTGATGTGCCTTGCTCGTCCCGCACATTTCACATTCATACGTTTTCTTTGCCCCAAATTTTTGTGGAGATCATATAAATTAAATGCTGTATTACCAATAAATTCATAAAATGATTCCTGCTAATTTTATGGTAAGATCACAACTTATTACGATGTGCTACGTGATTAAATAGTATGACAGAACGAAGTCTGTGTTTGGTGAATTTCAATGTGATCTCGAACGCTTGAACGCACTCTTCACATTTGTATGGCATTTCTCCAGTATGAGAGGGAGGGGGGTTAGTACTCATGATCCTGCACTAATGCTTGATCGAAATTACGCTTACGCCTAATTTCTGGAGTATTAATGCTGGAAAGGGTCAGGTAACCGTGGTTTGGGCATAATTTACGCTTTTCTACCAATTCTTGCCCCCTAAGTCTTAAACGTTTCTGTAACGTTGCAGACGTGCGAGGTTCGCATTGCTTGCGCTACCGATTCTCTGCTCCTTCGTCTGGAGTGGTGTCTTGCTGAGAGTTAGCTTAACGAGGGGGCCAAGCTGGGGGTCAGCTTGCTGCGGAGGGGTAAGCTTTTGCTGGGGGTGCAAGCAAGGTGCATCGATTTCCGCAGCGTGGTCGGTTGGGTCGAGATGCAGTTGGGAAATCAAGTCATGGATCTCCTGTTCGAATTCGTTCAATCCTCCATTCTGGATTTGTGCCAAATCCAAGTCATCGGGTGTGGAGAAAGGCTGAATCGGGTTTCTTGATCGCATGAAGTAAGGCCCACAATGATTGATGTGTACTCTTGACGGTTTTGAAGGGGCCCAGGTAGTGCACTGCTCTCACATTGACTGGATTTATGAATTCTACTAGTCTGTACGGTCCAACCCATACTTTCTGCAGTTTACTGGAAATTTCTTCAATCTTCACGAAGGATTTAATTAATAAATAATCGTCTGCCATGAATCTGTAGGGGCGTGCAGTCTTGTTGTAGAAATTCTGGTGACGCTGAGTTGCGATAGCGTTTTGCTGACGTACCACCTCGAAGGCTTATAACAGTTTTGTCTCCAGTCTGACTACTTGTCGTCGCTGTTGTATATTTTCCTTGCAGGTTTGAAGATTAGGCTGCTGGGGATCCTGAATTCGACGCTGAAGTGAAGTAGGTGGGGTGAACACAGTGTAGAGCTGTGGGGGATAGAATTCAAAGCAATGCAGGGTGCTTGTAGGTTGTCATCCAATGAGCGTGGATCGTCTGCTACTATCTTGCTTAAAACGGTTTATACCAAGTTGTTGCAGATCTCTACGCCTCCTCCTGTCCAAGAAGCGTAGGGGGTGAAGTTTATTTGCTTCACATTGAATAAATTGCATAGATCTACACATATTTTAGAGCAAAATTCGCCTCCGACGTCGGAACGGAACACCCTGGGGGGTGAGGATCGTCCGAAAAGCTTGGTGTATAGCTTCCTAGCTATAGTTTTGGCTTGTTTGTTGGGAATCCCAAAAGTAATGACCTAGCGAGAAAAATCATCTAAGAGTGTCATCACGTAGGCATAATTTTTGTGAGTGGTGTTTAATCTTCCTATCAAATCCATAGACCAACTCTCTCCTGGTCTCTGCAGAGGTTTGTAGGCTCTGAGTGTTGCTTTGTATGGCTTGTTAGGGCTATTTAGCTGCTGACAGATGAGGCATGTCTTCACGTAGTAATCGATGTCTTTAATCATGGGATGGGCCAAAAACAGTGTAGTTGGATAAGCTTGAGGGTGCTCTTGGTTGTTTGGTGGCCAGCTGCTGGGGAGGAGTGGTAGTCGCGAATACAGAAGTTTACTAGAGCTTCGGGGATGCAAACTTGGGCTATATCTTCTAATCTTCCCTGTGAAGGGTCTTTTAGCCATGTTCTGTATAGCATACCGTCGAAATCCTTGTAATAAATGTTCCTTTTATTACTGGCATCCATGGTGACTGCTGGCTCGCTATCCTTGATGCTGCACCAGATTTTTCCAAAGTAGTCGTCTGCTTTTTGCTCTGCTGCGACGTGGCTTCGTTTCCATTCAGGGGATTGTGAGTCCAGTACACAAACTGGTTTCTCTACTCGAGATGGAGCATCACTCACAGGGATGAGCTTGCCAGGCCTATGTTGGATTTCGAAATCATACTCCCTTAATCTTGTTAGTATCCTTTCTAGTTTAGGTGATAATCCACTACTGTTGTACAAAATATACAATGCCATGTGGTCTGTGGCCAAAAAAAAAGGATTTACCAAGGATAAAGGTGCAAAAGGTTTCACAGGCTTGTACTGCTGATAAAATTTCTGTCACTGTAGTACTTTCCTTTTTTTCAGCAGGTGTCAAGGTTTTTGAAGTGTGGGCTAAGGGGTAGGTAATGCAGTCGTGTACCTGTGTGAGGCAGCCGCCGACCGCTACGTCGCTGCCGTCAGCCTCTACGTAGAAAGGCTTGGAAAAATCTGGGTGGCGTAGAGTTGCTGCATTTACCATAGCCTTCTTTAGTCCCTTGAATGCGTCATCTGCTTCCTTGTCCCATATAAACTTCGCATTCTTCTTGGTGAGCTTGGTAAGGCCCACTGAGGAAGGTGAGAAGGTAGGGGTGTCGGCGAAAGTATCCGCACATTCCGATGAATCTGCGTATTTCCTTGACGTTTTTAGGCTATGGGAAGAGTTATGTGGCTTTAATCTTGTCTCTGTCTGGCTGTACTCCATCTTCATTAACGATAAATCCAAGAAATTTGACTTGTTTTGCAGAGAAAATGCATTTTTTCGGGGCCGATTTTCGTTTTCGATTTCTCCACTAGTGACAGGGCCTTGTCGACATGGAGTAGGTGGGTTCAGAAATTTAAGGAGCTGAGGAGCACGTCGTCAAGGTAGATAGTACAGTAGGCTCCTAAAATCTCTGCGAAAATCTGCTGGGTGTAGAATTGGAAGTGGGCAGGCGCTATTTTTAAACCCATTGGAAGTTTGGAAAAACAATAGACCTTGTTGGTGCTCTGGAATGCTTTTTTTTCCATGGCAGACTCGGCTAGTTTCAGTTAAAAAAATCCCATTCGAAAATCTAGCTTGAAGTATTTAGTGCCGTTTAGGTTTGGTAGTGCTTCAGTGATGAAGGGCAGGGGTACTGTTACGGATTCCGTAACTGCGTTGAGCCCGCGTAAATCCACGACGACTCTATATCCCTCAGGCCTTCTTTTTATTAGGCATGGCCTGAGCCATGCTGATTTGCATTCTATGATCACCCCAATGCTGACTAATTCTAAGTATTTGTTCAAAATTTCCCGTTGATGGAAGGGCACCCTGTAGATCTTCGACCTCACTGGGGCTGATAAGCCTGTTTCAATGTCCACTTCATAGTTTTTGTATGTTCCCAGGTCGAATTCGTTTTTACTGAAGGCGTCCTGATGAGTCTTAAGCATTTCTAGGAATTCCATGCGTTCTTCTTCGTTTAAATCTGGTAAATGATGTCTATGGACTGTGCGCGTTACTTTGTCTGAGTGGGCCTTGAACGGAGAAGGAATTAGATCCGGGATTAGATACGGAAGTGGCTGATCTATTGTCCGTGCTATTTTTTGTCCGTGCTCTTCCTATTGTTTGAGTTGGGTCTTCGGGAGGAGAATTATCTTTTGTTGATGGAGTTGCCGGATCTTCTTCATTGTTCTCTTCGTCATTGTATTCTATCTCAACCGTTGTGTAATGGCCAAGAATAGTTCCTGCCTTTAGAATTTGATCTTCCCCAGATGTGTTAATAGCCATGACGAGTATTAAACCTGTTGGGCTTGTGTTAACCAAACATCTGGCAAGAATATCAGAATTTCTTTGCATTGTGGAAAAAATGCGCCAATTTGCTGTTCGGGATAGGCTTGGTTCAAAACTCCACAAATTTTTGTCTCTCTGTTGTTTAGCAAAACAACATCTTTGTACAATGAAACTGGTACCTCAACGTAAGAATTTCGAGGTGTCGGATTCCAAATGGATCCTGGATTTTCTGCTGTTTCGTTATCTGAAGAAACATTGATCGTTGCAATTTGCTCAGTTGTAACGTTATAATTTTCTAAATTAATTAACTCCTTGTTCTGACCATAATTTTTTCAAGCATCAAACGGTGATTAAGACAAGTTAAATTTGAGATCCCCTATTTCTAAAATTTGGTCTGAATAATTTAACTTAACCAATTCAGGTTGTTTTGACAAAAAATCGTAACCCAATACGATTTTTCCAAAACTGCCATCGGGAACGACTCTACTGGTTTGTGGAAAATCTGCATTTCCACCGACACCTACTAAATTTGCGGGAGCTACGGTTTCGACATCGTGACATTTGATTTGTGGGTTTCGTAGCAATTCTCGTGCAGTAGACTATTCGATCAGCTAAACTCCTGCTCCGCTATCTCAAATTGCTACTTTACTTAAATTGCCGAAATTAAAAATTAGATGGGGCCTTGGGTGAGCAGATTTGGAGTTGTAGCCTGTGCAGTCGATCCTAGCATGAAGTGGGGCTTCTCTGTCTTCGTGTGTTTTGTCCCTTGGTTCTAGTTCTAGAAGTAGCCCATTAGTGTCGATCGCCGCCGCTAGATGGAGTTGGTGTGGCATTGGTTTGCTTGATTGCTCTGATTTTGCTTGTTGCGTCTTCCTTTTTTTTCTCTCGTTTTTCCGTTTTCCTTCTGAAATAATTTGGGGGTTTGAAGTACTGGCCAGTAAATAAGACAGATTGTTGGTGATGTTACAGAAGGAATTAAAGGGATGCCTAGCTTCCATTCTTACTGGTTACGGTCGGAAATCTTGATTGCTTCGCCCGAATAAATTAAGTGTGATTTTCTTTCGTTGGTGTCCGATGTGTTTCGACAACTGTCCTGTTGTCGTCTATTAATTCCAGTACAATAGGGTTGTTTGATCTTGATAAGTTTAATTCGGAGTGGAAGTTTGTAGCGTCGATTCCGTCTTCGAATATTGTTAACTTGACTGAGTTGCATGTTAATTTGAAGGTCTTGTTGATTTTGTTGAGTAGCTCCGAAAAATTTGGTGTGAGTCGAGGTTTAAGGCTGGAGCTAAGTATTTATCGGGAATAGCACCGAAATACGAAGCTAGTCTTGGTAGTGTCAGCGTCCTGTCTTTTAATGCAAGTTTCTTTGTTTGCCAAACATATTAACCTGATAATTTAGCATTACATTGTCCTCAATTAATGTTTCCCTGGAGGTTAAGTTGCTTGTAGCCACCTGCTTGCATGATCCACTGCGCATGCGCAGCCCTCTCAATATAAGCGAAAACGTGGTTGGTCTCGCCATTCATTATCCTCCAGAGGTTCCTACGCGTCACCTCGTCTCCCGCCTGTCGGCCTGGATTTTGGGTTTTCCTTTTCGGTCATCTAAGACGATGGTAGCTGCCCTTTTGGTCATCACTCGGATGCTGTGCTCTCTCCTCCTGCTATTCTGACCGTCTGCGACGACCGCTACACGCCCGGCTCAGAACGGTACGTGCACGTTGCCAACAACGAAGACGACTCCCCGCTACAAGACGGCCAACTCACTCCACCGCCTCCCGTCCTTTCGGCCTTGACAGAAGAGCTAAAGCAAGCTAAAGCGCTTTTTCGGGACGCCAAACGATGACTCCGTCCAGCTTCTTCTCAAGCAGGCCTTTCGGCCACTCCAAGTCGTCTCCGATGGAAGCTGGCCTTTCGGTCATCCCGGCCAAGGATGCTGTGCTCTCTCCTGCTGCTACTCCGACCATCCACGATGACCGCTGCGCGCCCGGTTTGGACCGGGACGTTCATGTTGTCAATGACGCAGACATTTCTCCGTTACCAGGAATTTGGATTTTTGCCTTTCGGTCATCCCCTTGCGATGGAAACTACCCTTTCGGTTATCACCCCGGCCACGGATGCTGTGCTCTCTCTTGCTGCTACCCCGACCGTCCACGACAACCGCTGTGCGCCTGGCTTAGACCGGGACGTTCATGTCGTCAACGACGCAGATGTTTCCCCGTTACCAGAAATTTGGATTTTTGTCTTTCGGTCATCTCCTCACGATGGAAGCTGGCTTTTCGTTCATTGCTCCGGCCACGGATGCTGTGCTCTCTCCTGCTGCTACTCCGACTGTCCACGACGACCGCTGTGCGCACGGTTTAGACCGGGACGTTCATGTCGTCAATGACGCAGACGTTTCTTCGTTACCAGGAATTTGGATTTTTGCCTTTCGGTCATCCCCTTGCGATGGAAGCTACCCTTTCGGTTATAACCCCGGCCACGGATGCTGTTCCCTCTCCTACTGCTACCCCGACCGTCCACGATAACTGCTGTGCACCCGGCTTAGACCGGGACGTTCATGTCGTCAATGACGCAGATGTTTCCCCGTTACCAGAAATTTGGATTTTTGTCTTTCGGTCATCTCCTTGCATGGAAGCTGCCCTTTTGGTCATCACTCCGGCCACGGATGCTGTGCTCTTTCCTTCACTCCGACCGTCCACAACGACCGCTGCAAGCCCAGTTTAGACCGAAACGTTCATGTCATCAACGACGAAGACGGTTCCCCGTTGCAAGAGGCCAACACGCATGTTTGGGTTGCGTCTACTGTGAGTCATGAAAGGCGTAAACGCCTTTCGCGCATCTATGTCTCCGCTGCCAAGAAGCGCAAGCATTCTGACTTCCTTTCGGCCAACACATCGATTCCCGCCACGTCGCAACAAACTCAGACCACTTAAACGCCTGCCGCAAACCAAGTTCATTTCCCGGACGACAATGCAGACAACCCGTCTTATTCTCTTTTTAGTTTCGATTGTTTCCGACAACGATTGAAGTTGCTACCAAGCTTTGGTTACACGATATCATCCCGATCAAGTTTTCAAATAACTCCGTCAAGATTCATGGAATCGTCCAAGTGAAGAGTCAAGACTGTTCCTGTTTCCCTCAGCTTGTCTCGACGGGGGTTACCCCTTGTCTGGAGTGAAACGCAGACAACAGTTATCTTACCATGCTACTGCTTGTCTCATTCGTGGCTGATAACCACGTTTTGTGTCAAAATTCAGGGTTGGATGCCATCCACATTGCTTGCCTCTTTTCTCGCCCGTGGCTGGCCCTACGTCTCAAACGTAAGTCGTCTGTTAATGTTCACACTGCCGCTCGTCTCATGCGTGACTAAAAAAAACCCACGCTTTGAGTGATGAATCAAGTTGGAAGCCATCTACACCTCCTGCCGCTTGCATCGTCCGTAGCTCACCCCACGTAACGAGTGGTAATCATTTCAGCAGTTACTGTCCACCGCTGCACGTCTCACTCATGGCTACATCCCACGTTCTGAATGAGGAACCAAGACAGGAGCCGTCTACACCTCTTGCTGCTTATCTTGGCCGTCGCTAACCCCCACGTCTCGAACGAGAATCAAACCATCTGATGCTATCAACTGCAGCTCGTCTCACTCGTGGCTAAATCCCACGTTTTGAGTGAAGATCTAAGACGGATGCCGTCTACACCTCTTGCTGCTTGTCTCCACCGTGGCTGACCCCACATCTCGAACGTAACTCAGCCAACTGTTGATGTCAACTTCAGCTCGTTTCTACTCGTGGTTAAATCCCACGTTTTGAGTGAAGTCCCAAGACGGAAGTCGTTTACACCTCTTGTTGCTGCTTGTCCCGTCCAGACCACGTCTCAAGCAAAATTCATGCCAACTGTTACCGTCATCTACAGCTTGTCTCACTTGTGACTAAATCCCACGTTTTGGGTGAAGATTCAAGACGGAAGACGTTTATGCCTCTTACTGATTGTCTAGTCAGTGGCTGACCCCACGTCTCGAGCAGAATCAAGTTGACTGTTGCCGTCCCCATGTCTCGAACGAATATCAAGACAACAGTCGCTGTCCACTGCTGCTCATATCATTCGTTGCTAGAACCCATGTTTTGAGTAAACCAAGACGGAAGACGTTGGCACCTCTTGCTGCTGATCTTGGCCGTGGCTGACCCCACGTTTCAAACGAATATCAAGACAACAATCACGGTCCACTGCTGCTCGTCTCATTATTGGCTAGAACCCACGTTTTGAGAACCTAAGACGGAAGCCGTTTGCACCTCGTGCTGCTTGTCTCGACCGTGGCTGACCCCACGTCTTGTGCAAAAATCAAGAGAACAGTTACTGTCTACTGCTACTTGTCCCACTCGTGGCTAAAACCCACGTTTTGAGTGAAGAACCAAGACAAAAGCCGCTTGCACCTCTTGGTGCTCGTCTCGACCATAGTTAACCGCATGTCGCGAGTAAAATCAAGACAACAGCTGCTGTCTTCACTCATGTTCGTCTCATTCGTGGTTAGAACCCACATTTTGAGTGAAGAATCAAGACAGGACCGTCTCCATCTCTAGCTGCTAATCTCGACCATGACTGACCTCACGTCTCGAGTAAAATCCAGACAACAGTTGCCGTCCACTCTAATTCTCAACCCATCCATGGTTGAAAAACAAAAAATCCACGCCTTAAAATGACGCCTCAACCCGGATGACGTCTGCACCCCTTGCACCTTGTCTCGCACGTAGCTGACTCCACGTCTCGTGCGGAAATCATAACATCTGTAGCAACCACACCGGTGCCTGTATCAATCCTGGGTAAATCCCATGTTTCAAGCAAAGAGTCAAAACAGATGACGCTCTCTCTCCTACAGAATTTCGTCTATGGCTGACCCCACAACTCGGGTGAAGATTAAGATGACAATGGCTGTCTACACCAACGCTCGCCTCATTCGTGTCTTCAACCCACGAATTGAGTGAAGTTCTCAAAACAGACAACATCTTCATCTCAGATCGATCATCTCGACCGTGACAAACCCCACACCACGAATGAAAACCCAAACTACTGTGGCAATCCACTGATTCTCGTCTCGTTCGTGGCTAACCCCACGTCTCGAGTGAAAACCAACAACCATCACTTTCAACATCAAGACTCGTCTCACTCGTGGATAAAAACCCACGTTTACAGCAAAGCCTCAAGACGAACGTAGTTTCTCCTCTGACAGCTCATCTCGAAGGTGCCTAACCCAAATCCACAAACACTTCGGAAAGCCGAAGAAAGCCAAAGCCTCTTCCTTCTAATAGCTCCCCCTTGGCCTAATACGTCTAATAGCACCACCCACACCTATTATCCCTCCTAGTCGACACTCCAAGGACCCTCCCTCTTCTTCCAGCTCTTCTGTCTGATCAAAGGGCTTGAAATTTCACCCAAACCTTCCCAGTCTAAACCTTCATACGTGGCTACTATCATCAAAACCCTGAAGAAGGCTGGAATTCATCAGATGATGCCACCTGAATCGCTTCAAAGCCACCAGTGAACCAACAAGCAGAATGTCTGACAGCCACTGGTCCAAATGGTTTCATTGGTGTTTCACAAGGAAAATCAATCCATTCAATCCCTCTCTTCCCGAACCTTTAAGATCCTTCTCTGACCTTTTCAACATCGACAACTCAAAAGCTCAACGATCCTTGTCTACCGCTCAGCCTTAAACTCGGTATTCAAGACAACAGACAAGACCAACCTTCTCGATGATTACTGAATTGCTGCTTTTCTCCGCTCCTCCGACAATGACCGCCAACAACGAGAAGACTTGTCACAGACTGGGACTTGTCAATCGCCCTACATCCCAAAGGAAGCCCTTCGAACCTATGCAAGTCAGCTTCCTTCACTACCTTACCACTTATCAGCAGACCCAATCTACTGCACATCTGGTCCGAACTTCTCTTCGGTAACCCTTCATCCAAAAGCAGGATTACGAGCCAAACTCAGAAACCATTAACATTCCGTACGACAAAGCCAACCTGAGCAGGGAAAAAGCATCAGCACACGAGGTCAGAGCATTTTCCACAACATGGACACCCCACAACGCCATCCCATTAGAAAAAAATTCTACAAGCCGCATCCTAGTGTCACTCAACGACATCCACCTCCCACTACCTGAGCAACATGTCAAGAGATGGAAAGGGACTACACCTGCTGGAACCAGTCGTCACAGCCAGAACTGTGGTCAAGCCCCCTTAAGCACTCAGAACGAAGCAGAAGCAAGCCATCCCAGATGGAAGTAAGCCATCCATAGAAGGAAGCAGAACCCTCAAAATCAACGACCCTTACAGGGCCACCAAACTCTACGAAAGAGATCAAACTTCCTGTTTCAACATCCTGTTCTGAACAAGTGCGAATTTTTACCATAATCAAAATTTGTGGGGGAACGCCTCCTTCCATCCCGGGGCACCTCGTCAGATCGGTGCCCGCCACCACGCTTGACGAGGTCTGCTGATAATGCTAAATTATCAGGTTAATGTGTTTGGCAAACAAAGAACATTTTACCGGCCCCCTGCCAGGCCGGCTAAAAATGGTTTCTTTTTTGCCTAAAATATACTTGACCTAAGCCCGCCCTACATCCCCTCTCGAGTCACCGCCTGACAGATTGAGAGGAAAATAAATGCCGAGACCAACTACGTTCTCGCTTATATTGAGAGGGCTGCGCATGCGCAGTGGGTCATGCAAGCAGGTGGCTACAAGCAACTTAAAAACCTCCAGGGAGACATTAATTGAGGACAATTTAATGCTAAATTATCAGGTTAAGTATGTTTTAGGCAAAAAAGAAACCATTTTTAGCCGGC
>JAHWFP010230647.1:7212-24419 GCA_023313725.1 Lithobius niger
CCAATAGAAGAAGTGGGCATGGAAGGATGAGAATCGAATAGTTGAGGCGTCTCTCTTATACACGTTTAGGGGAAGGAGGTGGAAGAAGACTTATTTGGGCAAGCAATGTTGTATTTACAGGTCTTTATTGTAGTTAGTGAAGACCAGAAGAAAAAAGGAACTAAGTAATTTTTAAAAGGTTGCAATGTGCAGTGGGAGGGGGGGGGGGTAGTAAGTCATGACCCACAAAAAAAAGGGTAACGCCATTTTAGTGATTTGTCAAATAAATTCACCCGATTTTTGACAAGCTGTAAGCTAGTTAGGGCTGTAAGAGTGGAAATGAATCAATTTAATTGATCGCTGGATAAAAATTTTATATTAATTTCAAAACAATTGTAAAGGACAATATTAATCTCTACAATTCAGTGAGATGACAGTTTATTACAGCATTAAGGTTTGGCATTGGAAGAATGCTTTCCTTGCACTTTGGGAAAATACTTCCCCTGGGTCAGATGGCATTACTACCTTCTTTTTCAAAAGTTGTGCAGCATGTCTTGTTGCACCTTACGTCCCCATTTTTCAAAATTCTATTTCCTCCTGCACTTTCCCAAATCGAAAGAAAGTGCCAATATCACCCCCATCCACAAGGATGGTTACTCCACGATGTTACACGTCTGCTTAGTACTACTGTACAAATTTTCTAAAACTTCTTTTACCATTCACTCATGACTGCTGTCACGAGCACAACATTGACTTTCAAACCCAGCATGGCTTCTCTCCTTGGCAATCCTGTCAAAGTAGAAACTTAAAACCACCTTATCTCCTTAATTGATGCTGGAATCCCTTGTGACTTGATTTTTTTTTTATTTACGCAAGGATTTCAATTCCATTTCACACACTATTCTTCTCGATAAACTCAGCCAGTACAATTTCCCAAAACCACTCATTGCCAGGATTAGTTCCTACGTTCCTTAGATCCTACGTTTTCAATTGGCACCAGAGTTTCCCTCAGAATTTTCACCAGTGAGTGGGTTTTTACCATCGCTGGTGTTCGTCAGGGTTCGGTTTTCTGTCAGGTCTGTAGCTTTTTGACGCGCACCCAGCGTTAGCCATGGCGCCAGAAGGAGAGAGGGTCAATTTTGCTAGGTAAATCCTATCGGAAATACTAGGTTCTTTTACATGCCACAATCGACATGAGCACGAGACATCACAGGGCCCTTCTCTGCCCGAAAATGCCAGGGGTGGCTGAGACCGGATTCGAACCCGGGACCTCTGGCACTGGAGACGGTCATGCTAACCATCAGGCCACCTTGCCCCACTCTGTCAGGTCTCTCCACTATCATCTAGGCTTTCAATAGAAGTTATGCCGATGGTCTTTCTTCAACTCTTGATACCATAATTTCTTGATGTTCTCTCGCCAAAAGACATCGGTGGTGTCCAAACTTGTCGTCCATCACTTTGGGCACAATAATTCATGTCATATTTACACGATCAGCAATAGCTCTATCCGTCCTAAACCTTCCATATAGGTCTTGGCTTCTTGGTCGATTCCTCCCTCACATTTCGCACACACATAGATGAGGCTGTTTCCAGAGCTATCAAAAAAGCTCACCTTGTCCTTTAATGTTTCTCCAAAATGAAGATTCGACTTTTTTCCATGTTATTTATATTTTTTTTGCATCCAATTCTCGAATACTGTTCATATATTAATCGACCGTGCTACAGTATTCTTTTGCCCCTCAACTCGATTCCTGCCAGCGTAGCCTAACCAAAGCATGCTCTTCCATACAGCACCCTCCTTACCAAGAATGCCTTAAACTTAATCTTACTACCATCGACCAAAGATTCCTTGACGGGGATCTTATTGTCAGGTATCAGATCCTTTACAACCACCATGGTGTTAAAGCCCCTGATTTGTTGGTCTGACACCAGAGGTTATAACTTCAGACTGCGTGGTGGCCTATCACTTTGTAACATCCGTCACCATTTTTTTCCTGAACATTTGTTGTGGCCCTGCTCATTCCATCAATGCCTTTTTAAGTCCCGGCTGGACTCATTTCAGGCTGGGACGTAGTTGTGTTGGTTTGGTTTTTGAGGTTGGGTTGTGTGGGTGTGTTATTATCGCTTGCGCTCTGCACCGTCATGTCTATTCTATTCTAATGGAAATCATAAAATTTCCGTCTCTACCCCTTTTTACTTCCCAGGCAAATATAACTTTTGTTTCATGTTTTCTTCACGTTTCTATTTGTTACATTTTCCGTAAAAAAAATCAAAATGTATTTTATAGAGATAAAAAAATGAAAACTATGTGAAACTATAAAAGCATCTGTTTTATAGTTATGTTAAATGTATGGGTCTGTCTGGTTTCTTGGTTTTCTGTTATGTAGCTTTTAGATATTTTTGTCAGTAATTTAAACAAACACACATTTTCGTGATGGAAACATGTAGATGAGAATTGTTTTTGTTTTTTTCCATTTACAGGAAGTAATTTTTCTAGAAATAAGTTCCAGAACATGTACGACTTATAGAGATGAAATGAAACCAAGAAGACAAGACTGAGATTGGGCTAGGTCTCATCTCTTCTCAGTTGAGTCTCTATTTCTTTTGTTTTGGTATTGTAATAACGCCTCGTTCAGACGAGCTTTTTAAGACGTTTATTAAGGTTACTGAAAATGACGCTGCCAACACGGATGTGCAGGAAACAGCGTTACGAATACGAAATAAGTGGAGGACGTAAATGCTTTTCCATGGGTTTTTTAAACGTCCTTTTGTATGGTCTCTGAACCCATTAGTTTTATTTTGTCATACAATTAATTTACTACTTTAAAATAACGTATCAAGAAAAAGGAACATCGTTTTGATCATTTCACAATGACAGCCACAGCATCGATTTCAATTCTTCCAGCCTGAAAATAAAAGAAACCAAAAATTAATTAGAAGAGAGGAATTGTGGACGAGCAGGTGCAAGGACACAATTTTAGGAATCCACAAGTTAGCCTTAAAACAATTGTGTGTGTGTGTGGGGGGGGGGGGAGGATTGAGGCTTAATGGTGCGTCGACAACTTGGTCATTAGCGCCGACCTCGGTCACAGTCCAGTGGTCCGGTACAATTATGGGTTCAAAATGCCTTCCCTGTGACTAACAAATTGGGTAAGGAGAAGCAGTCAAGATGGCTAAGGATTAAGCGTAATCCTAGTTAAGTCTGAGGAATATGACACATACAATTAAGTCATTAAGATAAGTAGGTAATACCACCTTTCTGAAAACGTGGGATAAAGCGATACCTGCTTCCAGTAAATGGTACCAAAAGGCATCATGTGTCAGTCTCTAATAGGAGGCGAACCTTAAAACCAAAAATGGCAGCATTATTTGCATCATTTCACATAGTAAAAGTGACAATACCTTCGGAATTTGACGAAATACTCGTGCGTGGGTAACATCTAAAGTTGAAGAATTTATTCTGTGTTTAATTCGAACTGTATTCAGTTCGGTGCAAAAAAAATGTGAACCAAGGAAGAAGATTTACCCGAGTGACTCGCTTTTGCAGTTCTTGGCACAAAACCAAACGTTATACTTAGCTACACACATAACTACAACCCGTTTTAAAAATTAATGGCGGGTTAAAAAAACTTGATCAGCCAGTTATGATCTAGCTTAAATTTAATTTAATATATAATAATCTGATTTTTCATAATTTTTAAGCGATTAATTCAGTATTCTGACCACTGAACTCTTTGCTTTAGTGATGCTGAGTAGTTTCAACATCCATGACGACGCTCGGTAACGTAAACATGGGTTCATGACGACGGCATCCTCTTGCGGTAGCTCGTTGAAAGTAGGTACTAGTTTTACCAAACTATTGTCTTGTAAGAGTAAGAATGGCCTTACCTATATACTCTACCCTGCATTAGGCCATTAATTGGACAGGAAACGGTTGACCTTACCAAATTCTATCAAGGTCATGTGTTCCTAACTTTCTAAAAATGAATCACGCAAATGCGATTCAATTACTTTTTATCTTGTTGGAACAGCCATTTACTAGTACAAAACTCGGAACCAAACGAAAATACTGTCACTTTGTTAACCTTTTGAGACCTGCGGTCCTTCAAGAAGGACCACTACATGATGGGGCAAAAAGTAAGTTTCCAGGTACAACACAAGTTTTTAAAAAGGTCCCAGGGAACCCCCGAGTAAAGCGAACAAGAACAGCCCAGGTGGTCATCATCTCGTCTCCAAACCATGTGAATACTGGCTCAAATCCCACGACTGACCCAACTATTACACGAGACTTAAAAAAATTGACTCCTCAGGTCTCAGGAGGATATGACTTAACTTTTCTACACACTTTTTCTATAATGACAAAAAAAAAAAGAAGCGCCAAAGTGACTCACAGCTGGAAGTGCAGCAACTTGAAAAGTGGCTCTAGCAGGAAATTTGTCACCAAACACTAAAACAAAAACAATAGTTTGTAACACTGCGTACAAATTCGACTGAGTAACAATTTTGTTAAAAGTAAACAGTTCTTCCTTACCTCTTTGGTATGCTTCATTCACTACCTGCAAATCCCTCATGTCTTTTAAATAATTCGTTAATTTCACAACTAAAAAAAAAGTAAACGACAAGAGACAACATTGATACTTTGCTATAACCAGTAGTAGACACTAAATAAAATCAAGATAACCACTTTGCAGATAGACTGAAACACTCCCCCAAGTACAATGGTCATCAACTGTTTGACACAGACCATATCTAGCTTGAATTCAAAGGATGCTGAACATAGAGTAATAATCTGTTATAAGCCAATCCATAGTACTCCATGTTGATCTAAAGTGTCAGTTAAGTACATCCAAGAATTTATAGGGATGAGGAGGAGAATTTATGACTGAGACCCCTTATGAAACGTCTTAGATTCATTCCCATTAGTTCCGTCTAAGTTTATAGAGGGCGCCATGAGTTTTAAGTGGAAATTTCTATTCCGTTTTCAGCCTAAAATTAAACTAAACTAACCGAAACTAGCTTGTATTTAATTATTTAGTTTAGCTTAGTTGTAATTTAGTGTACTTTAGATGTGGGCTGTAAATGAGCAAACATTACCAGATGGAACGCGTGGCGCCTTCTGAAAACTCGGACGGAACTAATAGGAACGAATGTAACACGTTTCAATAAAGACTTTTTAGAGTTATAATATCTTCTCCCCAACCCAACGAATTCCTGGTATTTCCAACGTTGATATGAGTGAGCATGCAATCATCTATACGGCAAGCCGCTCTTGGCCTGCCCAGCAGTCATACTCACCCTCTGGAAATCAGAATCAGCGTCATACCTAACCATCTCGAATTCTCCGGAACTGCCACAATCAATGAGAACATTCTAGGTATTAAGAAACCCTTAGACGCTTCTAGAATCTTCCCCTTACATGCACCATGTCCCAACTATGCCCACTCAATCAAGAGTTAGGTGCTTATGCCAAACCCAGTCCATGCCCCAGGTGGATTCCCGTAATTACATATGGTCATGGAATCGCTTTTTAGAATGAGCTAAAATGAATAATGCCTAGTCGATAGCACCAGGCAGGACCATTACAAACTTAGGCACAGTACCATATTTCAAAATGTTTTTTCCGCATGGAGAACATAACCTATAAGTAACCAGTTGGGCATCATCTAAGATAGCCACACAATTTTTCTGCAAGGTGTCAGCATCATTTTTTCACCAAGAACAATACTGCAATCCATGCTGAAAGAATAGCCCCCAAAGTAACGAAGTCCACACTTTCACAAGGGGGTTGATTGGAGCAGTGTTAAGGGGAAACATAAACAGCTGCCATGGTGTGGTCGCCTGCACTAAAATGATCCATTACACACACCACACAAACAAAGCCTGTAGCAGTCAACCAGCATAAGTCCAGGACATCTAGTTAATTACCTAATTCTGTTAACCCCAGTTCAGACATACAGTCACGAGGAATAGCATGAGCACTGTGAGAAGTGTGACACCTATTTGCAGCTGTATTTGAGACCCAATTTACTTATGCCATACTGAATTCCTTAGTTTAAACACTGAAAAATTCTGGGTAAGAAAGGATTTAGAAGAAAAGAACACACATTTTGAATATCTTCTTCATCATGGAAATAATCAGGAATGTTCCAGAGCAAGAACACATAGCCTCAATATCGTTGGCCACACTACTGTTTAATAAAAGGAATATCATATTTAATTGCTGTAATAACACCAACCCCCAGAGAGCCACATTTCTTCCTAGGAGAAGGTATGCAACACATGCCTTCCTCCCTGCCCAGGCAATGAATTAGCCAACCTCTATTCTGTAATCAGTGCTGCATTGTACTCACCAGTCAACAACAAAAATTCTTGTAATTTAACATTAAAAATCCTGGGAATAAATACCACACATTTAAGATTGTAAGAACCTCCGATACATTCATGATCTTCGTGGACCTTCATGGATCCTCCGGTAGATGGCTCAGAAACAATGACCGTGAATCACCTCCAGTTGGTGGTCCATGAAGGACCTTCGGTAGGCGACCCATACTAACATTTCATTCAAGTGATGTGACAGGGTTTCGAACCAGTGAACCAGTCCATCACCAGATCATTGCCACACTACCTTCACCAATGTGGCCATTGTCCACTGGCATGAAAACATCTTTATGCCAGTGGACAAGTGGCTGTATCAGTAAAGGTGGTGTGGCTGTAATCTGGTGATGGACTAGTTCGCCGGTTTGAATCCGGTCACATGACTTGAGAATGAAATGTAAGTGCATAAAGGTGGCTTACTTTTCTAAGTTATTATTGGTGGTGGTTTACTAATGTATGATGTTGGCTAATGGCTTGTTTTCATTTTACGTTTATGGGGCTTGGACGTACGATCCTAGTTTAAATAATTAGTCACAGTCTGCTTTCTTTCTTCTTGGGAATTGGCCAATAACCATTACGCATTTGGCCTTAAGTAAAAATAATACAAATGGCTTTTGGAACACCATTATCGGCCTACATCTTGGATTTTCACAACTTTCTTGAATGGGACCTTTTTTGAAGAAAATTTACTTCAGAATGTTATTCATAACCGATTTGTGTTGAGCTGTGTTCATTTGTGTAGTTTTGAATAGTCTTTTAATTTTTTAAGGGTGAGAAGGGGTTACCCATAAATGCTGCGTAAGGCACAGGATGGGTAATGTGACCCCAACGGTTTTCATCGTATACACTACTTACCATCTCTGAGTCCAACTCCTCCAGCTGCCTGGACGATGGCTCCAATGTTTTTCAGAGCCTACGTAAAGAGAAGAATAGAATTAAAAACGAAAAGTGCATATATTCGACATGAATCGTAAAAGAAATATGCATGATTTGTGTGCAATGTTAGCAGGGCCGCAACCAAATTGGTTGGAAGGGGGAAACCCATTTTCCCAACTAGTTTTGAAAATTGCAGTAGTGTAGCCAGAAAAGTATTCTGAAACGGGTTTAACAAACTCAGCTGGGTAGGGTCTAAGCTGAAGCATTTTACTATAGTTTAGTGCCAATTTTTGAGTGATCAGGAGCCCGTTTGTGACATATTTTCAAGCAAATTTGGCTGTTTTTCTTAAGTCATTCTTCAGCATGACACTGACATGTTTCCTAAAAACTAACTGCGATTAGTTCTGTGTTTTGTTTTGTTTTAGACCTTTTCTGAACACATTAAATTAATTGACTGCAGTGTAAAAAAAAGTTATTTTTGATAAATTAATATATTTTACTTAAATTTACTTAACTCTGCATTACCTTAAAAGAATTTTTAAATCACAGTAGCGATGGTCTTACAGAAAAGGGCTACTAACAAATCAAACAACTTATTTTGATTTATCAGTAGGCCATTACATTTGAAGCCATTTGAAGCTTTTAAACATCATTTAAAGCCATATACCACGACTTCAAATTAGAAATCTTGACAGGTATCTTCAAAAAATGTTGATGCTTAGTTGACGTTTCCGCTTTACCTAACAAGCACTGTAAATCATGGCAGAGATGGGCTAACAGAAGGACTACTAACAAATCTTATGGCCAACTGTGCACAATTTTTGCTGAGTTGTAGGGTGTCGTGACTGCTAACGATGAGATCTTGGCAAGAATCCGTAACAAGTTTTGTTTTATACAGATTTAGCTAACATTTCTGCTTTACCTAAGATGCCCTTTTAATCTTGCTGGTGATGGGCTAACAAAAGAAGGAATACTGCCAAATAAAATGGCCAGCTCAATTTTTAGTTTTACAAAGTGCACGATTTTTGCAAAGTTTACTGATACCACAACTTCAAGCAAAGAAAACGCGGCAGGCAGGTTTTATTTTGCACATATTTTGCTCACGTTTCCACATTAACTGAGAAACCTTTTCAATCATAGGGATAACAGAAGAAGCATCACATAAAAAAAACTACTCAACTGCTCATCACAGAAGCAAACAAAACTACCTGCTCAATTTTCAGTTTTTGCCAGCTATGCAAATTTTCGTAAAGCCATCTTTCCCCCGTACAGAACTGCCCAGAACTGGCTTCTCCCAAAGCACAGGCACTTCTACCTGCTGTTTTCTTAAGTGAACAGGAAAGCGACCAGAAATTACCAGGTACAGTTACGCAAATATATTATTATTATTATTTTTTAAATTAATTTCTTTGAGCCTTAAGAAAGCCGAAGCAATTTAATGCTCGTATGGCTGAACCGGCTCAATTTTGAACATTACCAGACTTTTTAGAGAAGAAGAAATAGTCTATCTAGTAAAGGGAGGTGCCAACCCGGGAATTCGATCATCGTAGGGGCCAAAATATTGTCCAGAATTGGCCAGGGTAGTTCCCATAGTTGCTGAAGGAGCATGGTAGCCTCTCACGCTACCCTGGCCATCAGTTCTGGTGGGGACTTTGCCAAGATCCCCTTTCCAGGGGTTCAACCAGATCCGCAAACCTCCAGCAACCAGGCTGACCTCTCTCACCGCTCAGCCACGATGACTACATCTACTTTGCTTGATTACATCTACTTTAGCCAAGCCAACCAATTATACGAATTAGCATGAGTGAGAGATTCATTCATGTGTTTCCATAAAGTCATACTACTGACCGCCACTAAACCCTTCGATAACAAATTATCACTTAAGCCACTCAGCTCATCACTGAAGTCAAAAAAACTATCTCATAGAGCGGTAAAAACAAAAAAACTTGCACTAGTGCATAAAGCTACAATATTTACTACATCAAGTTCTGTGGTCATACCAACCACACTGAACCATTCCCAAATAGGAGTCAAAGATCTTAAAATGAGGCAATAATCACATAATGCAACCAGTCCCAAACACTGATTACCAGTATGAGAATAAGCAACTTCGTTGTACCTAAATCATCAGTAATACCAAGAATTTATAGGGTTGGAGAGGAGAATTTCTAACTCTAAAAAGTCACTATTGAAACGTCCTAGATCCATTCCAATTAGTTCCATCAGAGTTTTCAGAGGGCGCCACGTGTTCCATCTGGTAATTTTTGCTCATTTTTCAGCCCAAATCTAAAGTAAACTAAATTACGACTAAGCTAAACTAAATAATAATTAAACACAAGCTTGATTCATTTAGTTCAGTTTAATTTTAGGCTGAAAACTGAGTAGATAATTCCCACATAAAACTCGTGGCGCCCTCTATAAACTCAGACGGAACTACTATGAATGTATCTAAGACGTTTCAGAAGGGGTCTCAGTTCTCCTCCCCAACCCTATAAATTCTTCATCATAGGACGTAATGATAGCCGTTATGTCCACTTCCGACATTTTGCATCCAGGTTATAAAAACAAAGTGTGGTAAAAATATAGAACATTTTCTAGGAACGTGAATTTGTTATTTGTTGGAAGAGCTAAAGACTGACTGACCTGCTCCGTCTCAGCTCCGGCTCCTCCTCTTACTATTTGTCTAGTGTTGGCTAAAGCTCCTTGCTGGGCAGTTACATATAGGGTTCGGTCAACCAAAACAGCTTGACTAAAAGAAAAAAAGAAAAAGAATGCTAACATCACAAAATATAGTTTTACGTTGATACATTGGATTTCTTTAAGGGAGATTACACATTACCAGCTAAATACTTTTCTATCTTGACGTCTGTCATCTTGAGTATCCCCCTCGAGGTTTTTTTAACCAATGGAAAGGGATATTTTTGACGTACCGGTATCAACCAATCGGAACCCGCTTATCTGAGTATCTCCTTCGTTTTTTTTTTTAGCCAATAGGAAATCGGTATTTTTGGGGCATCAGTCAATCAAATAATTAGTGGTAAGCTAAGAAGCTCCAGTGCAAAAGCGATAATCAAGAATCAAAAATAGTTGGCAGCACATTAAACCAGAGTCGCATATTAAAAGTGCTAAAAGGCTTAAGTATTTGGTTATTAAAGAATGAGAAGATATATTAAGTACGTAAGATCAATTTAAGTTATGTTACATTACATTTGCTTTTGATGGGATGTCGATTGCGAAAACGACTTCTGGTTCTGACTCCTGCTAACTAGTGACTCTCAAGATGGCTACCAAATTGATCGTCAGGCTGGATTCGTTATATGCTTCACAGGAGCTATACAACGTACTTACACATCCGCAATGCATCTTCATTGCAGGAATTGTTACTCAAACTTATTTTAACCGTTGTTATATCGAGGCCATATTCGTTTCCATAGCAACCAAGACAGCGAACAGCAGACTGACTGGACTGAAGCTTAGACGGCGGGCTTCCAACAGCGCAGCGACAAAGAGGTATACAAATAAATAACGAATATGGATTTAAAAACCTATAGCTAATTTAACTGATACATAAACATTTAGGATAATTTTACTAATACATAAATTAAATATTTTCAAGGATGACATTCTGTGATCGTTTCTATGGAGATACAATCTGCTAACATCTACATGCTGAAGCGTGTTAAATAAAACGAAACTGAAACCACACGAAAGTGAAAGAGAGGCTCCTTCACGTAATCCTCAACTATACCTTGTTCCACATTATGTTTTCAGAAAACTGACTGTATGAAGCCACGTTTTCTTCCACGACGAGTGCAAAAATCAGTAAACATCCCAGTTGTAAACTCTATCAGTAACTTTGTAGAGTCTCCAACGGTGTAATATCCACAGGTTTTTGCACTCTTAGTGCAAGGAAACGAGTCGTCATGCAGTCAGTTTTCTGAAAACATAATGTGGAACAAACTATAATATACTCGTTAAAAAATTAATTAAAGGACAATAACCTTAATACAAAATGCAGAAATGCTTACATACGGTCAGAAATGTTTGTAATTGATTTATTAATGAACTGATAAAGTAATTTCTAGCGAGATACTCTGATTAAACACCTCTCCTGCATCGGTAGTTATCAATCCTTTTGGAGTACTCAAGTTTTTGCTCCCTTAAACTCGTTCGTGCTTGAGTTGGCCATAAACCAACGCAAGCACTCACGAGTTTAATGGGAGCAAAACCTTTCGTGCTCCAAAAAATTATCGATAACTACCCTTGTACTCGGGATATTACCTATGATAAGTGCTCTGAATGGTCTACCAACTGGACGTCGGATTAATGATAATGATAAGTGATAACTGCTCTTGTGCAAAGTGACAAGCAGGAATCACAACAAGCTGGCACCATACAAAACCATAATTCCATACTTAAATGGGCTAAAAAGGTACAATTATCACCAGTTAAAGACTGAGAAGCTAAATCACAGTAAATTCTGTATTTGTGGCCTGCATTACTGGTTAAAAATCAAGACATTTTGAGCCGGCTACAAATTAGAGATCAGCTGCAACTAGAGACTGGTTACTACTAATTCATGATTAGGAAAAAAACCGTCTACAATTAGAGACTACTATTGAGGCCCAGCCACAAATACATGATTTACGGTACGTATATGAGATAAGTTTATTGTTTTCGATGGGACGTCGACGGCTACATTGGCTTCTCGCTATGAACAGTGCTAACTAGTGAGAACAGGATTTGCAACAATATGGCGCCAGAATTGGCAGTTAGGCCCAATTTGATTTTTTCCTGCATTGTGTAATGCATTACATCATTATAATACGTTGACGGGATCTACACGGTGTACTTACATGTCCACAGTCGATCTCCAGTCGATGAATGGTTACATGAAGTTACTTTAACCCTATTTTAGTGAGAACCGAGTTGGTTCCTATAGCAACCAAGATAGTAAGGAGAACACGGAAGTATCTTAGATAGAAGATAACTTGGTTTCCAAAAGTGCAACGGCAACAACATAGCGATTAGATAAATACAAATAAATAACAAATATGGATTAAAAAACGTATAGCTGATTTAAATGTTACATAAACATTTAGGATAATTTTAGTATTACGTGAATTAAAGAGTTTCAGTGACATTCTGTGATCGTTTCTACAGAAACACAACCAACGAACGTCTGCAAACTGAAGCATCTTAAAAAACGAAACTGAAATAAACCGAAAATGATGCTACATCACGAAACCAAAACTAATAGCTTCGCTTATAAATTAAGAAAAGAATAACAAGATAAATACAAAATGCAGAACTTCTTACATCACCCGCAAATGTTTGTAACTGATTTATTAAAAAAACTTATTAAGGAGCGTTCACAAATTACGTAACACTTTTTTCTAGCAAGTTAGACCCTTCGCCTCCCTTTGTAACACCAGCTTTAACAGTTGGCATGATCCCCCCCCCCCCCCCACACCTGAAAATACGTAACATTTTCTTACAACCCCTCCCCCCTTCCCTAACGATGGACGAAATCGTTTTATAAGCTGTAAATTAGTGCCTAGGGTCATAATGACCAGTGAGTTTGAAAAGAATAATGTCAGTCGTAAACAGAACTTAGAAAAATAGTTTACCTAAAAGAATCTAGTTAAAAAGTAAAGAAAAACTTTAGAGAAAAACAATTTTGCGAAATTAGTGTGTTACGTAACACTTCGTCATACTCCCCCAGCTGTCCCATCATAACACGGTTGGTCTACCCCTCTTCCACCTCCAGGTGTTACGTATTTTGTGAATGCTCCTTCCGATAGAATTATAATTATAGTCTTCTCGCGAAATACTCTGAAGCGGGCAGTTATCATATTTTTAGAGCACTCAAGTTTTTGCTCCCTTAAACTTATTCACGCTCCTGTGTTGACAAAGAAGCTCCTTCGCCACTTCGTGACTCGGGATCTTAGTAATTAGCCAACGCAAGCATTCAACGAGTTTATTGGAAGCAAAACCTTTCGTGCTCCAACAATTATTGATAACCACCCTTTCAGTCGTAATATTATAACAGTATTCCAGTTGATGGCCTTGATTGTTTGACGGCATCTGACAAGGTTCTGCATTCTTCAGCATAAATTGAATCTTTTCGGCATGTTTAAATGGGTTTGTTTGTTTATGTAACTACACTCCAGGGTCTTAGTTTCATAGGGCAGTGACCAAAGACCTTGGAATAGTAGCAGTATAGTCACACGACACGACGTAGTATTATTGTGTATAACTCTATGGTGGAGCCAGTTACTGGGTTAGCTGCAAGGTGCACTGGTGGGAAAAAGGAAGGTCGTCTTACTGAAGCCAATGCTATTAGACTAGATTTCTTAAGCCTATAACGCATGATTTTTGTTGTTGGAGAAAACAATATTCTTTTAAGCCTAAGAAATCCGCTCTCAAAGCACTGTCTTGACTAGAATTGCCGTTTTTCCCTTACATTTTAATCTGGTGCACCTTGTAGCTATGCCCACCAAATTGTATCTCGTAGCCAAAATGACGTCACATGACGCTGCCCTATAGACGCACTCAGGTTTACTTGAAGAGTAATGCAGTGATATAGTTGTGGCTCACTCTTTTTTTTCCACTATACTTCAATGAATTTGGTAAATCGTTTAATGCACAGTTAATACACCTCCCAGCGCCATTTTTCTCGTTCCACCACATCAAGTACGACCCCAAAGGTCTTATTATAGGAGATTTTCTGTTGAATAATTGTTAGCTTTATTTACTGTATCCTACACCAAGACTAATGCGGCAAAAATTAAAATTATTTATTCCAATAGATCGCCGAAGCAAAATTATAAGACACTAGCCTAGAAAATTATTAATTGCAGTGTTATAATACGAGAATCATTCCGGTTTGTGACGACACAATCTTTAACTTGATGCTGTTTCGTGTACAATTCCCAAAGCCAACCGAGACAGCAGCTATGTTCCGCGCTGCGAGGAACACAGCTACCACCCCAGCCGACCTTGGCTCTGGTAAATTCGCGGATGGCGATCTGCGCATAGCTGTTATAAGACAGGCGGAAGGTTATAAGGCAGGCCGGGTGCCCCTTTAATTAAATAGTGTGTATGATGCAAAAGCTGGTTACGGCATTATTACATTTCTTTTCAACATCGTATTAGTTACGGCTTGGATGAGTGGTCGTGAAGAATAAGACGTGAAACTCGAAATGATTTAATGGTTTTGTTTTTTTTAATTTAAGATGACTATATAAATGACCATACAAAAAAAGAAATCAATAACAAAGAAAATGAGATTACATTAAAAAAGAAAAAGGAAAAATAAAAGTTTATACACAATATGAAAAAGGTAGCACGTGGTATTTACAGCTTATTGGAATGTTGCACAATACTGTAATAATTTAGATCGAGTTACGGTGTCCCGTTTAACAACGAATGTTTCCATTTTTTTTGTACTGGTTTTAGCTTGCGACAGTTAAAATTTGTAAGGCAATTTATTCATCAGTTTTGGTAAATAAAATTCTTCATTTTTAGTTCCATTTTGTTCCATTAAGCTGTTGATTAAATTGTTACATTTTGGAACAAACAGATTTTAAGTTTTCATCCGTTTCAATTAAACTTCGTTCAAACTTCCGTTGTTCATGGATTAAAAGAAATTTTTAAAATACGCTATAGGCTCTATTATTTTGATAACTTTAACATTTAATTTTGAAGTCACAAGTTTTTACTGGCGGTTTTATAATTCTCCACTTTAAATAAAATTTTAAATTTTTATTTGCATTTTTTTTTGTAATCTAAACAGGTGCATAGTTCAATACCGTACATTAAATAAGGTTTAATCCATGCATCGTAGACCATTTTATTTTTTGTTTTTAAAATTTAAAAGTTTCTAATTTGGTACAGTTTTAGCATAATTCCTTTTAACTCTTTTTATAAGGGTGTTGATACGGTCTTTGAATTTTCAATTTCTTTCTAAATTTAAAACTAAATATCTGTAGTTTTAACCTATTTTACGACTTTATGCTATCACAATGTTTTCGTACAATAAAATATTCTCAGAAAAATCAGATCGGCGCCGAGAATAGAACCTTCTTGACTAATGTATGATCGCATTAAAATCAGGAAGTTTGAAAATTACTAACAAAGTGAATGAATTTTTGATGCAATTATGAGTCTTTGCGTTATACATTAGAGGACTAGTAAAAAAAAAAAAAATTACCACCAAATTTTCGATGACGGCCAAATTTATGACCCCCCCCCCCCCCCCAACCCATTCAGGGTGAAGACAAATTCCGATAGAATAGACGCTCCAACGAAATAACGCAAGATGAAAACTAAATAAAATATTTTGACTCGAGTAGTGAATAACGAATTCATAATCCACAGTCCACAAGCAGGCAGTCATTAGTTATAGGCTTACGTAATTTATCTTTTTTTTTTCTTGCTTGCTTTAGGAAAGATTCACGGTGGAGCGCGAAAAAAAAATCATTGATTCTCATAAGTGCCCGCATCAGTCATTTAGGGCCGCATCATCCTATTGTATTGTTCAAGCAATAACTAGGGCCATCGTCATTTTCGCTGTCGACATAATGGAGCGGGATCCGCTTTCTTTGCTGTTTGGATGTTTGACTAAAAAGGGTTGGCCTTTGAAAGTAGTGGCATTTAACCTAAACATGACAAAAATATTAAGGCTGGGCCGATCACCTTGTTGCAAAACTCCCTAAATTGGCTACTATCGGTAGCAATGGTCAAGTTTTTTATGTAACCTTTGATCTAACACTCGGTGGGATTAGCTTGGCAACTAATGTAGCAACTTGGTGGCAGCCATTTTGGCTCTGATATCACTACTTTGATTGGCTGAAACTTGGCGGTTCTTTTCACCTTTGTGGGTTTTGTTTTAGATATCACTTTTGTATTTTTTTTTCTTGGCATCTTATTTTTGCCACTGCCCATTTATCTACTATCTGGCCAAGTTTGGTCGAAAAATATTGAATACGAACGGAGATATTAACGTTTTTTTAGTTTTGCCACAGTGAGGACTTCAATCTTATAAATTAAAGCGTTTGCTGATTTGCATTCAACCATAAAAAAAAGTAGCGCGGACTGCGGATTTATTAAAAGCTTAGTGGCCCGAAGCCATTCCGCCCTACTACAAACAAGTAGCACGTCCATTTTATCGACAATGATGTGTTGCCGATTATTTCTGGCACTGTTACTCGTTAACACTAATAACGAGTAATGCTTATTTTGATCAGCGGTGGCGTTTTTCCAACATACGGAAAAATAGCATTACAAATGATTGCAATCTTTTTTGGTTAATGCCTCCCCAAACGCCAAACCTCTGTGCGTTAAACCATAAAAGGCACGTATGGGTGTTAAAAGAGTTGAATATCAAATTTCATTCGTATCTGTCGGATAAGTAATAGATATCCGTGAAGTAGACCCGGTTATCCCGAAATAATTGATCGTCTGCGAGAAACGGAACAGTCCAAAGATCGAGGGCTACCCCGAGATCTTTGAACTGATCCGTTTCGAGTACGCCGCATAGGTATTTAAACATTTGGATTTATACATACTGTCCATACATCAGATTCTTGTTGAAATGACACGAAAAACTAATTTCATGGCATTTTGGAAATAAGCTCTATACACGAATGGAATGAAATTTACAAACAAAACAAAATGAGTACACCGTATCAGATTTTGGAGCACGAAGAACGAATCGCGAACGCGAAAGTAAAGCTTCCACGACCGCCCACTAGATGCCACTATCAATATTTTGGAAAACGAAACTAGAACGAAAACGAAACTAGCGCAACGAGGCAAACGAGAGGCACCTTTTAGCATACATACCAAAAAGATGGCATTTTAACGTTAATTGAGTGTTACCATGAGTCTATGGTGTTACTTTAGCTAAAATGGTGAATGCACTCAAGTCGCAGATACTAGAACTGTAGAACTAATAAATAAATTGACAGGAG
>JAHWFP010230648.1:0-60546 GCA_023313725.1 Lithobius niger
TTTGTTTCAATTTGACTTCCACAAAGATCAAACCGTCATTTAGTTTAAATTAAAAATCCATTTAAAGTAAACTGGAAAATTTGGTTTTTAGTAAGAGAACCACTCTGACGTTATGGGGTGAAGAAACCTAAGATGCCGCTACAGACGTCACCACCATAATTTTCCCTAGCTAGAGAGTTAAGTTTACAATTAAACTAGAATTTAGAATATGGGGGTCCTAAATTAAACTTTCAAAAGCTAAACTACAACATATGAACCACTACCATCGTGCCCGGCATGGCATTCTCCGGACATGGCGTCTCCACTCCCGACTGGCGTGACCGGTCTCTAGCTTGAGATCTGTGAGCTGTGCTAACTATGCATTATGGGGCTGGGGTTTTATGCACATTACCGGAAGTAAGCGCGGACTCGCGGGGTAGCTATGGGGGTCTGAACCTCAATTAAGGCTATAGCATGAGCGGTAGTCTTAGCAGTTAAAGCATTATGACAATGCGTGTACTCGCCAGTAAACTGGTCGGGTTTTACGAGCTCACGAGCGATTACATCGTGCGTGGAACCTGTGTCACGTAAGACAAGGCATTTTTGGCCGTTCACGGACCATTCGTGAATGTGTTTAGACAAAACAACTTCCGGTGGGGCATGACTAATAAAATTACAGTCAGCGCCGGCTGCCTTCTCGTCAGCCATATGAATACGACAATCTTGTCGTCTGTGTCCAATTTTTTTGCAATAAAAACACGTGCCATCGCCTATGAGACGAGGTTTGTCGAACTCACGGTTTGAGTAAGTGTTGGTGGCTGAACTTCCACTAAGGGGGTCAGTTTTCACCTCGGCGGTACCAGCCGGTTTTGCCGCCTGACTGTGGTTACGGTGAGAGTGACCACGATGTCTGTTGGAAGGTTTAGAACCTTGTGCTGTCGTAGCAGCTGCAGGAGTTGCTTTAACAGGACGGGAAGCAGCTTCGGTTGAAATCTGCTTATTTCGTGTAGTGAATTCATCACACAACTGGGCCGCTTCGGCCAGAGTCCCTAATTTAACTTGATCAGGGATCCATTTCCTGAGATGTGTTGGACATGACTTATAAAATTGTTCCAATAACACTAGGTTGACAAGTTTGTCGTAGTCACGGTTAACTTTAGCCAAAGTAACCCAACGAGTGAAAAGAGTTTCCAACTCGAATGCATAATCCTGGAATTGCATTTCGGTGGCTTTTTCGAGAGAACGAAATTGAGTTTGTAAAGACTCTTTAGTCTGTACAAAGCGGGCAAGCAGTTTACTTTTGACTATTTCATAATCCTGCATTTCAGCGTCTGTTAGCTGATCACAAACTTTAATAAAGACCTCACCGACGAGGGGTTGTAACGCCGTGACCCATTGGTCTTTAGGAATCTTTTGACTAGTTAAAGTTCGTTCGAAAATCTTAAGAAAACTGTTAATGTCAGTATTGGGCGTCCACCTATTTACCAACCGAACTATGTCGGCCACTTTACCATGTTTTGCAACTGGATTTGGGGGAGGTGGGGGAACACCGTTAGCTCCATTTGGAGCTTGGTTAAGATTTAATGTAGCAGCATTTAGCTTCGCTAGTTCGAGCTGCTTGTCCAGTTTAGCTAATTCCATAGCACTGGCACGATCTTTATTTTGGGCATCTTGGTCCCTTAAAGCTAGTTAATGAGCACGGCGCTTGTCTGCGTCCGCAATTTCAAGTGCTCTTAACTTTAATTCTTCTGCTTTTAAAAACAGTTCATTTTCTTTGGTGGCTAATTCTTTCTTGGCGAAAATAGCCGCCTCTCTCCTTTCAATAGCGTTAGCTAGTGCATCGGAAAGTTCACTTAAATCAAGTTTGCTATCTTCGAGGGCTGCTCGTAAGATTTGTTGGGATTCGGCTCTAGAATCACTAACTGTAAAGCCTAAGTTCAAACAGGCCTTCTTTAAGTCCTTGTTTGTGATATCACGAATGATTTCGTCTAATTCTTCCGTTTCGGACATTTTTGAGTCTTAACCCTCTGGGTCCTAAGGTTTTAGTTTCGTAACTCAAATGTATATAGTGTAAAGCCGATATATCGGCTTCTAGGGCCCAGGGGGTTAATGGTTAACGTGGTTTCAAAATAAAGCTTTTATAAATAAAACAAAAATTAAAAGCAGCCGCTTAAAATTTAACGTTACTTTTGAGTAGAGCGAATTAATAAAAAAAAACTTCTCTCCCAAATCCAGTAAGATTGCACATAAAAAATACACTTTCAAAACCCCCAGCACTCTGGTATATGAATAGCTAAATTGCATAAATGCTATCAACTACAACACTCGGCTTGGCGGCCTCTAAGCATATCTCATGTACACTTACCCAAGGGTACAATCGCTGTACGGTCAGTCTGTCCTTCCGTTCCACCGTAGTACGGGAAGTCCGGCACTGATTTTCACGGGAGTCGATGGGCACTGATGGGCGGTCAAATCCACTGGATCTCGGCGTTGTACGCAAAATCCTCTGCTTGGCTGTACGGAGCGCAGTTTCCCTCGCGGGCCTCTTCTCCTACAGCATCGGTTGGGGTTGAGACGGCTCTCGGCTTGAGGACATCTACTGGAAGCGGCAGCTGTTGCTTCCGAGCGCCGGCAGTGGTTGGAGCTGCGGCGGGGGTTGTACTATTTTTGACTTTAGTACGACTTCTGCTTCGTGACTTTTTGTAACTTAGTCACAGGCATCTGCTTCGTGGCCATGTTTGGCTGGACCACAGACATCTAGTTGGAAGAGGCTTGCATCCTTCTAGGCATGTAGCATGGCAGGGGGGAAAACGCTTGACGGGAACAGCACCTGTTCATCCCACCGCTGCCACCAGTTGTAACGGCGGACGCTACGACGGCTTAGGTGCTTGTAACGCCCCCGGTTTCCCTATTTACATGATTGCAACGTGATTTGGCTCTTGTTAAAGCTTATTACTTAGCTTTGGGTAATGCATAGAACATTACTATTAAATTAAACAAGCTTTAACGGTAAACTGCAGTGTTAGGCACCACAACTAGTTTTGGCTGGGGAGGGGGGGCAAAAATGGGGGACTCGAAGTTTTTGCACAGTTTGACTTTCGGAAATGGGTTAAACAGATCTTTTTAAGAATTCTTTTAGTGTTTAATAGTAGATCAAGCTATTTGCAGATTTCGGTAGGTCTCAGTTAGGTCGGAGGAGAACTAAAATAAACATATATACACTGAAAAATTCGTGTCCGGTAGAATGCCAGGTCGTAATACGTTTATACGTTTGGACATATGGTAGCGTTTCTGGGGGTAAAAGATTATAAATAAAGAATAAAGGCGGTTAAATAAACTAGCTAGTTGAATGCTATAACGCATTAAGTTACAGAGAACATTTAACGTTTAAAATTTTAAAGTTAAAATTCGATCGTTGTGGAAATTTTTCATATAGATTGCGGCCGACAAACCCAATAAAAAATATCACACTTCAAAATGGTTATCTGTACACAAGTCCTCATACAATACACTAAGCTAGTATGTTCGGGCTTTTTGCCCTAAAAGAAAAGGAATAAAATACGAATACAAAAATACAGAGTTTTACAATGGCGGCCATGGTGAAGGTGCGGTGTGGTGGGTTTGTGGTGATCTTCAAACGTAGTTTAATGGTTCTTCCTGGTGGAAAGTTCGGATTTGGGCTTCCCCAAGTGTCTTGTATTTGGACCGGCTATGTAGGTAGAAAGTTTGAGCCGATTTGGTTCATTATTAAAGAAACAGCGAAATGTGCCTGGCGAGGCATTTGGTGCCTCAAGAAAAAAAAAATTTAAAATTCTTGAAAAACAGGCGTTTTTCGGTGGCGCTCGTTTACACGATGTTTTGTTGTTAAACTTTTATCTTGGAAAAAGGTGTAATTTTTGTGCTTGATCACCACAATTATGACTCTTTAAACTAAAATAATTGTTTTTTAGTTGAAACTAAGGTTGTATTGCTAACCTAACCTAAAGTTAAAATGTAATTTCACCAGTAGGGAGTAAGTAAAACCTTTAAATGGTCTCCAAACTGAACAACTAAAACTTGTGTAGTTTTTTTTCCTAAAAATAGTTTTTTGTGCAAACTGGTGCAAGCCACCCAGTTTAACCCTAGTAGTGTGTAAATTTTCTACAAGTGATTTTTCTACACTAAAAACCGGAAACCTAACATACTGGTTTCCCTTTCAAGTTTTTTTTAAATGGTAATTCTACGCCGCTACAAAAGTGGCTACATCTATGAACACCTAACCTAAACACCAAAAATTGTGTTTATTGCTTTAAAGTCTGTAAACTTTAAACTGCTTCATTGAACAAACCTGGATAGTTGTGTAATGAACGCTGATACTCTCAGCAGGTATTTTGTTTAAACATTAATTGTTAAAACACGTCATTTTCAGTACAAATTGACTGGAAATTAATTTTTATCTTTAAAATTTTGTTAAATGGTATATTGAAAGTGCAACCACATTAAAAGGAACTTTCAGCTATTTCCCGTTTCGGAACTCTTCACCTAAATTTTAAGTGCGTATGTTTTACTCTTTTTGTCACTATCAACGTCTCCCTATGTGGTAGAATATTGTCAAAGACTGTAACGACACCAATTAAATATTCATTAGGAATATTCTACGGGGGTTGCAACTTGTTCCCGGTTGGCCCTTCTTAAGGTTTTTACGAACCATTTTTCCTGCAAAAAATTTGTCTGTCTCACCTCCGAGTGCAAAAGGTCAACTCTGTCGTTAAAAGGTTGTTGTGTTATTACCCATAAAACCTCCCAGTGATGTATAATATGTTTAAGTTACAGGTACCATCTCGAAACCCTTCAGTGTAAACTAATTTTATGTAAAACAAGTTGTTTGGTAACCTTAAACCACTCCAGTGGTAGTCTGTTAACTTTAAATAGAGCTGATAGTTGTGCATGCTCTTATAGTACCCTCTATTCCGATCCTTATCGCAAGCTAGGTCCTGAGGAGTGCGCCCAGGGGTTTTTCTCGAGGTTTTTCCAGATAAAAAAAATAACTTTCTGTGCACGGCTGACTGGTTAGAGCATTAAATGTTGTGATTATCTCATTTGAATTAACAGCTACAAAAACCCTTAAACTGTGACCCTTTATGGTCAAAATTTGCGTTTTTATTCATATAAACTTTCGTTTGCTCCAATTTTCTTTGTGGCCTGTACGACTTTCCTGCAGCAAGCAGCGCGGACAGCACTAAGTTAATTTTTGCAACTAGTGTCCCTTTAAACTTGTAATTTTTATTTTTTTAAAAATTTCTTGAGCCACAAAAACGTCAGTCCCCCAAAAACATAAAATGGCAATTTTTTTTTTCTAAACAGTGTATTTTATAACTTGTGGTGATGTATTTCACAGGAGGTGTATTCCTCAGAAGGTGTATTCCTTGGTGCATTAATTTATGCAATTTCTTTACATGGCTTGGCAGTCTTGTTCTTTGGCATGTCTTGTGTGCACTGACCTTTTCTGTTGTAGCACTTATTTGGCGTTGACAGTAACCCCAAATAGAGTCCTCCGCGTAGGGGCGTGTAAACGCGTTCTCGTATCAGACACTCGTGGTGAGGACACCTCAACACCACCGAAGAAAAAACCTGAGGGCAGCTCTCTTACCTACCAGAAGAGCATCGTCTTTATGGCGATTCCACTTTAAAACATGCAAATACTGTATAATATTTCTTTAGGCATAAAGCCAAAACACCTTTTCAGCTTAGTTAGACGTTGAAAACACACGATATTTTTTATTTGTAACAGGTGACGACTTTGTTTATGTATGAAAAATGTCCGATGTTCAAACCAGTTTAAAAATCTAACCTAAACTGCGATTTAGCCCTTTAAAAACTAGCTGGAACATTTAATCTTTTAGTTTGTGCACTTAATGCATTTTGGTAAATTTAACTTCTTGCCATGAACCCTACCAGAGCTCCAATGTTTATGTTTGTATATTTTCTCGGACCCAGTGTATGATTTTATGTTTATTTTTTATAGCATCTCCATCCAAACTCCGACCGTAGTGAACCTCTAAAAAACGTAAACAAACTAGCTTTCCTTCGTTGTAAACATGCATTGTATATAGCAGTTTCATTCCCAAAGTCGAATAATAATTCTGTGCATTACACTTCGTTCCCCCCCCCCCTCCTTCAATAGTTGCGATGCCTAACATCGTAGTTTATTTTAATAGGCCTAAAAATCACATTATTATGAGTTGAAAACTCACTTGCACCTTTCAAACCTGGCCTCTAAGTTTCCAAGTCGGCAATTCCCTTTGTCAATTCGCATCCATCCAACCAAAACACTGCTTCAATTCCGTCAGCCAGTCAGAGGGCTCAAGCTACCCCGGTCGTCCGCGCTGTCATGGCCGACTTCCGGTAGTGACAGCTCGGCCGATTTTGGTCAGTCTCTCCTCCTCCAAGCATCCACCTCTTCCCCACTCACCCCCTCCGTCGCTCTCCTACAGGCCCGCACTAACCCTCTACCTGCCTGCCAAGCAGAAGGCATAAAAACCCAGACACAGTAGAGTTTTGTTAGCACAGCACAGCTCAAGGATTCTTAAAGCTAGAGGTCACTACGCCGGTCGGGAGTGGATATGCCGCGGTCCGATTGCTGCCATGCCGGGCAAAGGTGGTGGTTCGTATCGTACTTAGTTTAGCTTTAAAAGTTTAATTTTTGGACTTACATTCAAAATTTATAGTTTAAACTTAACTTAACCTCGTAGCTTTAGAAAGTAAATTTATGGTGCGTCAAGCCAAACGGCATTTCGGACGTTGGCGGCCGTAATTTAAGGGTTCACGGTCCCTTACTAAAAACCAGCTTTATTTTCATGTTTTTTTAAACGCAGTTTAAAGTAAACAAAGGACGGTTTGATCTTCGTGGGGTTTCCATTGATTAAACGCTCGGATCCACTTTATAGGTAGCTGCGGCTCTATAATTTAAGGAGTTGACTTATCAACAGCAACTCTGGGAGGTTTAATGCTTTGCAGTTACACGTAGAAACAAAACTGTAAAAACAGGTCTACTATTATATATCAGCCGAGGCTGTTTATAATTTAGAGGGCTCTTTTGCGAAATCCCCTTGTGCCTATACAAATCACTTTTTCTATTTGAAAATGTTTTAACTGAACCTCGTGTTGGTTCTAGTGTTGAATTTTATTGTAAATTCCCCGTGTTATTTATAAAGTAATTCAATTGTAAATTTGCCAAATGTAAATGTAAAGTGCGTTTTGATTTTTAACATGTTTGTTCAAAAATAAAACCAGGAGTTTAAAACCCAGTTGGTTTACTCGTCCGTCGTTCGCTAGAAGTAAGAAATTAAGACAATTCTCTTAAACTTAGCTTAGCTAGCCTAATTTTCCCACCTTGGTGGCAGCATTACCGCTTATTATTACATTTAGCCTACAATATTAGGACATGTGTAGCTCCATTCCCTACGCCGGGACTGTAGCTGTTGTGCTTGTTTGAAACAAAAAGTACCCAAAAGTAATAGTAAGAAGATCTAGTTACACCAGGCGAGCGGCGATGTTACAAGCACCTACCCCGTCGTAGCATCCGCCGTTACACTCCCCATTTTACTTGGGCGTTGACAGAGCTAATGATACAAATTTTTTTGTTTTGTTTTTCCAGTCCTAATTGACATATTTCACAAGATGGGGCTCTGGACCCTTGGGTAAAATTTCCTTCGTGACCTTTGACTACGTTAGTCTTACTCTGTTTCCCTGTCTGTCTGTCTGGCAGTTACGGCCAAAAGCATGAATCGATTCGAATGAAATTTGGTGTATGTATGTATTCCTTGAAATGAGACTGAATGAATTGTGCGTTTATCAGCACTTAGACGTTTCATGTTTTAGTTATACTGTAAACAACGAAATCATTAGTTTTTCGTACATAGGCTTAATATCAAAACATTGGCGAAATAATTAATTTTGAACTAGCTGTCCAGATTCTTCCACTACTATGCCGTATGGTGGCTGAAGGCAGGTTGTGGAAACTGGCTCTCTTCCACTTACTTCATACGCACATTTTCTAGTATACAGTAACAAACATTCCAATGATTGTTATAAATACACACAAAAAAAAATTAAGCAGTAAAGCTAAACAAAAACTGGCCACATGAAATTGCAGTGTTATATTCAATGTGGACTTTGTCATAATTTTCGTGTGGTTATTTTAACTTTTATTACTACACCTAAAAAGTGTAAATAAATTTAAAGTAGTCAACCTTACTTACGTATCCTCAGCGCAATACGATTTCTCCTATTCCCACACACCCCAAAATTAACTGCAGAATGTAATGAAAATATGGTGTTCATAGATTTAAAAAATGTAAAAGGCTTTTGAACAAGAACAAAATGGATGGGAAACTGTAAAGCAACGACGTTTGCAGTTTGTTTATTGTAACAAAACCAATATCAGCGTCCGATGATAACTTATCTGGTCATCGCACACAAGATTCTGGCTCATTTGCGGTATCGTAGTAGCAAAAGTTACGTGACGATTTTTTTTTAATATCGTGCAATATAGATGTTGTTTAGCACACCCACGCATTCATATTTTTCAGTAGTGTCCTGTTGGTATGTCTGTCGTTCCAACTGCATACGTCAATTGTACTTTCTAGTTGCCTTGAAATTATCCATTACCTTTTTTTAATTGCATTCTCCTTCTCGACTGCTGTTCATTATGGAGAATTTAAACTGAGGCTGCCCATCCGAGTTGCTACCCACTTCTCAGCTTCACTGCGCAGCCTCGCTTCTATAAAAACTCGGGCGGAGCCAAAGCGGCCACCTTTTCTTCACTACGTTTCATACTGTTTGTTTCGATCCGGCTATGCCTCGTGCGAAGGGAATGCCTAGGGACAGTACCGCCATTCCGGTTCCCCGTTCCCCTTCACCTGCTTCCCTGGAACCAGCATCCGCTGTTGTTGAGGTGCTTGAACTTACGGCGAAATATGATTCCTTGGATCCGCTCCCTCCGCCTACTAATCCATTCTTTTCCGAGGTCCCCGTTCCCCTCGATGAGATGGTCAAGGCCTCTCCCATTCCGTGCGGACAAGTGATCCGCTCCCCGGACGTGCGTTCCATTCAGAAAGAACTTTAGAAGGCTAAGGAACGATACGCTCGTCTTAAGCTTCAACTCAAGGCTCGCAAGGTAGCAGTTAAGTTGGCATCCACTCCTGCTCCGGCACCCACGCCGCTGGAACTTTCTTCCTGCTCCTCCCGGCGCAGTTTTCGCCGCCGTCCCTGGTTCCTCCGATCCTCTAACTGGTTCCCAGGTTCATGATCTCATGGACTCTTTGCTCCGTTCCTTTAAACGTAAGGTTCCTGTTTCCGACTACATCTCGGCTTGGATTGCTTCTACTTAGAAGAAGCCACGTTCTGCTGATGCCATTACCGGTCCGTCGCATTCCTTCCCTATTCCTTCCTTATTATACGCCAGATCCTTCTCTCTCAGGACATCCTGATCCGTCCTTTCCTGGTGACCCTGATCCAACTGACATTCCGCTTCCTGATCCCCTAAAAACAGTGGAAAAAATAGTCCCGGAGTCCCGAACTGTTTCCTGTGTAAACCATCTTCATCCGCGGAACCTGCCAATAAGAACCCGAGGTCTGGCCATGGGATTTGGCTTCGGTCTGCGTGATCAACTCCCGCATCAACAGCCGTTACTTGGACAATCCACCACTCTCCTCACGACGCTTTTGCGGAACGGTGGCGTTCTCTTAGGAAACGGTTCCTCTCTGGAGCTAGATAAGGAACCTCTGCCGCCGCGACCCGGACGAGAAAACTATTTCTTTAGTCCTATTGGCGAAGGAACAGCGAACCCACGTAACTTTGACACGTACCCCCAATGCGAGTTCCTTACCGTGGACACCAAATTGGACTTCGGTTCGGCCTTGTTCCTGCCAAGAAGAGCTGCGGTACCAGTCTTTGTGCTACGTGACAACGATCACATCTTACGCCTGGGGCTTCGTGCGGCATCACAGGCTGATGTCCTCAGTACTGCGGCTAATGCGTTGTGTGAACGTCTGCATACCGATCCACCTTCCCATGATACAAAACAATTAGCGTTCCTTATTCATCAAGTTTTTCGCAAGAGCTGTTTCGCAACATACCACGCTATGAATTGGATTACTAGAGCTCTGTTTAATTCGACGATTCTCCTGCGTGAAATCGCACTTAACACAACCTCGAATCTTCACGATTCCACCTGCCTTCTCCTTCGGAACCAGCCGATCCATAAAACAGAATCACTCTTTCAGGGTTTTATTCCCAAGGTTGCCCCTGATCTCGATGTCTCTAGGAAACCTCGTCCTGTAAAGCCCCGACTTCCCAAGCGGCAACGTTCCTCTACTGTCACACGTCCCGACCCGCCTAGCGACAACTGGTCTACTCAGAAAACCGCAGAACCCGTCCCGTCCAATCCACCCTTCATCGCCCTTTCCTGTCCATTCCCAAGGCCGAAGACGCGGTCGGTCCTTGGGACGAGCTACAACTCCTGATAAGCGACGACGTGCCTCTTCCCGGTCCAGATCCCGACATGGGGACTCTTACTGACATTCCTCCGCCCCCACAAGTCGTGGGGGGACGGTTACGTTTCTTCCTGCCAGCTTGGCAGTCAATTACTCACGATCCTACAGTTCTCTCAATCATCACCCAGGGCTTCAAACCGACGTTTCTGGTTCCTCCACCTCTTCGTTCCCCGCCGTGGGATTGGGACAAGTCCGGCCCGCTCGCACTACAGCAAGAGATAAGTGCTCTCCTCCACAAGCAAGCGGTCCGCATCCTACATCCGCCCTTTTCTCTCGGTTTTTACAGCAGCATTTTTCTTTGCCCAAAGAAATCGGGCGGCACTCACCTCATTTTCAACATGAAGCCCATCAACTCTCATTTGCAAATGGAAACGGTCTCCTCGATCCGGGAATCTCTCCGTCCAGGGGATTGGACAATTTCCCTGGATCTGGCGGACGCATAACTACACATTCCGCTTCATGCCGCAGTCCGCCACCTGTTTCGTTTTATTCACGACGGCAGAATCTACGAATTTTGCAGCCTGCCGTTCGTACTCAACGCGGCTCCTCGTATCTTCACCATGATGCTTCGCCCAGTCATGGCTCACCTACATCCACAAGACATCCGTATTCATGCCTTTCTAGACGATTGCCTGCTGCCTCATCCCGATGCTACAATGGTTCTACAAAACCTGCGTTCCGCTGTGTCTCTTTTTCATTTTCTGGGACTGGGAATCAACCTTCTGAAGTGCCGCCTACACCCAGCACAATCCTTCGTGTTCCTCGGCGTTCTTTTCGATTTGGCTCACGCTACAGTCATGCCCTCCCCGGAACGCATCTCCAAATACGTGGCATCCGTACGGACGTTCCTTCATCTACCACGCCATTCCTTCCGTGACTTTGCTTCGGTAATCGGAACGGTCGACTCATTTGCAGACCTGGTCCCTTACGGTCCTTAGGATGGCTTGTCCTCTGCACCATTACCGAATGGATCAGTGGGGCGACCCCCGTCGGGCACTCTTGCTACCATCACAACCGCTCCATCTGTTCTTCCCGCTTCAAACCATCCAGTGGTGGGCGGACATACTGAACCTCACCGCCTCGGTTCCGCTTCACAAGCTGATTCCTCACCTTCATCTCTTCACAGATGCCTCCCTCACGGGCGGGGGTGGGCATATAGGCAATCTTACCATGTCGAACCCGTGGCCGTCTCCGCCCCAGGAACACATCAACCATCTGGAACTTCGGGCGGTAATCCTCAGTCTTCGGCATTTCCAGGACCACGTTGCTGGCCATGTCGTCCAGGTTCACATTGACAATACCACTGCTGTTGCATACCTCAAGAAAGGGGTGGGACCGCGTTCCCTTTACCTTCACCAGATAACATCAGTCATCTTCCAGATATGCATCCGTCTCAAGGTGGAACTTCTCCCTCTTCCTATTTCCGGTTCCTGGAACGTGATTGCTTATTCTCTATCTTGGCAGAATCCTCCGACCGGCGAATGGTCCCTGCTCAGCCCTGTTCCCACTGTGGGGACGACCGATGGTCGACCTGTTTGCTACTTGATTCAATGCCAGACTTCTCCTGTTCGTCAGTCCGTTTCCCGACCCACGAGCTTGGGCAGTGGATGCCCTGACACTGGACTGGAACCTGCTACACGCTTATGCCTTTCCTCCGCCTCGTCTCCTGCCAATAGTCCTTCGGAAGATCTCGGCGTGTCACGGACGGTTCATCCTAATAGCTCTGGATTGGCCAGCAACAGCGTGGTTCCCTGCATTACTGAACCTCCTCATAGACGATCCCAGGCTGTTGCCACTCGGTCCGACGTCGCTCACTCAATCCAACGGCACGATCCAACACCCGAATGCCAAGGCACTGCGCCTTCACGGGTGGCTACTATCGTCCAACTACTCAGAGCAGCTGGCATATTTGAAGATGAAGCTGTCCGCATCGCCTCCCGGGCCGTCCGTTCCTTTGCAAATAAAATATACAACAGTCACTGGAGACGTTGGTTTCATTGGTGTCTTACACAACACGTCGATCCGATCCGTCCCTCTATAGAGGATTTCCTCCGGTTCCTCACGTATCTCTTCGACAGTGGTTTACGAGGCTCTACTATCCTAGTATACCGCTCCGCCCTAAATGCGGTTTTCCGAGCCGCGGATCACGGAAATCTGCTCAATGATTATCGCATTTCTTCACTCATCCATTCCTTTCGTCTTGATAGACCTCGGATCAAGCGACAATTCCCGGATTGGGATCTGTCCATTGTTCTTAATGCACTCTTATCCGCTCCATACGAACCCCTGGGTTCCGCCCGGCTCAGCCATTTGACAAGGAAAACTGTGTTCCTCATTGCCCTTGCTGCCTGCCTCCGGTGTAGTGAATTACAAGCGCTCTCTGCGAAGGAATCAGACTGTTTCTTCCTCACGGACTACGACGGAGTCACACTTACTCCGCAAGCATCTTTCCGTGCTAAGACCCAGAAAACGGAGGAACGTTCCCACCCTTTCATCATTCCTTCCCTCTCTAAGATCCTGGGGATGATGATGAACGTTCCCTTTGCCCGGTACGGGCGCTCTGCTTCTACCTCTAGGCGTCACAACCCATTCGAAGAGGATGATCCCAGCTGTTCCTGCCGTTTAACCTCAAGACTGGCGTCACATCAGCTCAGATGATAGCCACATGGCTGAAGTCGGTTATCGTCCAGGACTACAAAGCACTTGATATCAATTGCACAGCCGAAGGCGTCCGCGTTACGGCCCACGAACTCCGCGCCATATCGGCTTCATGGGCTTTCCATAGCAACATACCAGTCTCTGACATTATGGAAGCCGCATCCTGGCGACACGCAGCCGTTTTTTCGTCTCATTACCTTCGTGACATGTCCCATCAAGCTAACGGACTGTATCGCATCGCCCCTTTTGTTGCGGCTCGACGCATCCTGTGAACCTCCATTACACTCTCCCTTTCAGTGTGGTGAACCGATTGCTACTGAAGGGAGCTTGTGTCAATGGCACCCACCACCTTGACAAAGTCAGTGGATTGCAATTAAAAAAAGGTAATGGATATTTTCAAGGCAACTAGAAACTCCAAAATACCACTATTACCTGGTTGATTTTGGTTTCTATTGCCATTTGAAAATATACATTACCTTTTTAGATCCCACCCTCCTCCCCTTTTGTCACCATTGAGGGCACTACAGAGGATCGAAAAGGTGGCCGCTTCGGCTCCGCCCGAGTTTTTATAGAAGCGAGGCTGCGCAGTGAAGCTGCACAGTGGGTAGCGACTCGGATCGGCAGCCCCAGTTTAAATTCTCTATAATGAACAGCATTCGAAAAGGAGAATGCAATTAAAAAAAGGTAATATATTTTCAAATGGCAATAGAAACCAAAATCAACCAGGTAATACTGGTATTTTGGAGTTTTTTTTATTCTACTATACGACACGCCAAATTACTGATGCAGCGTTAGTGCATCCTTGTTTCTTGTTGTTGTTGCACCCAACTGTCATTTCAAAATGACTGGAATGAAATGCATACACAATTAAAAAACTTAGAAAAGTATCATTCGATGTTGTTCACTGACTCCAGCTCAAAAAAATTTATGCTCAAATTGCCAACCGTTGACAAAAGTAGAAATCGGGGTGATTTGACCGAGTGCTTCAAAATTATGAAGGACACAATGACCTGGACAAAAAATTTATTTTGGACGTCATCGAAGTATTTAAGTACGGTGTGCCAGAGGTCACAACTCCAAAATTGTTAAGCCACAAACAAAGTGAACACTGCGAAAGCTTTTTTTTTTTTACACATCCTGTGTTGACGATTGGAACTCTCAGTCCCAAACTGTCATACGTGCAACTTTGATGAACTCCTTCAAAGACAAGACAAATTCCTTTAGTGCTAAACTAGTTTTATTTTTCTAAAGCTTTCATGGCCAAGATTGTCAAGAAAGTAGATTAAATAAATCTGTGGTAAGAGATGAGGCGGTAAGTGACCGAGAAACTTGCGAGCTGCTCTCTACGGTAATGAAACGTCCCTCGCCTGCTAGCTCTGGCACATTCAAATCACATCATGCATCTGCATCATCAGGTTAATCGACACCGCCAATGATGTGTTGGATGGAATGCCAGCGCGGCGCTCACACTGAAACAAGTTTCATTAGTCTAGCTACCTCACAGCGCCGTTCTTATGATTTTACGGAGGCGAAAGAGAAACCGAGACGCCGCCTTTAACGTGGCACTGTCACCTATTGAAAGTACAGAATCTGACAACATCTAGCGCTTGCATCGCTACGGAAAGCACAACGCCACTTCTTTTAACGAAACAGAACCCATGAGCCTTCTTAATTATTGAGTGAATATTTAGTAGGCTAAAACCATGTGCACTTGTGTACACTGTAAAGATTAACAATATCACTGCCGCTAGATGGCGCCACGATAGTTTCGTACGATTTTCACCCAGTGGTAGTGCCACTTTAATCCAAATGCAGACACATTCAGTTGCAAACAGTTAAAAGCCGTTCAAATTTAACAAGTGAGGTGCTGCTTTACTCACGAAAGTTTACTCCACAAATCCTTTTTTGAAGTCACACAGAAGAAAATCCGGACAAGTGCTCCGTTTGTATTTCTGGCGTATCAGTAACACCTACATATGCGCAAACATACTGTTGAAAAACCTTATGAAGGAAACCGAATGTGATGTTGCTTTATTTGGGCAAATGCGACCAAACCTATCAACAAACACACATACAAGAGGTGAAAATCAAATTGTTATACCAGCCACTCTCGAGATTTAGCTTGAGAAAGATTTTAAACATGGAAATACGTATTTGTGTGTTTTTGTGAAACGAGGCTGTAAGAACGCGCCGGACTCCCAGTGAAGTACCAGGAAAGAGTAGTCGACTAACTTTTGGCGTCAATTAAACACACGGCAGCGGGGGCAAATGAGTCGAAAATACCCACGATGGCGTGAAAAAAAAAAACTAAAAAAAAATTAATAAAGCTAGACGAACGTCAAAACATGTAGGTGACGATATTTCCGTGTTAATGAAGCGTTAGAATTATGAATCAGAATAACAGATGGATTCCTTTTTCACGATTTTTAAAGTATTCCGGTGTGGAGGAGTGAAAATTCAATTCAGTGGCGACGGCAGCGCGGCAGCACACAAGTCTGCTTCTTTCTCGCCACGAGTGTAAATATTTCTGTAAGACATATTTTCTCTAAGAGAGAATAAATTTTCCGGAAAGAGACTAATTATCTCTTCAAGAGCAAACGGAATCCATTTATCGCCAAGAGAGTAAATATTGCTCTAAGAGTGAATTAATTTCTCTAAGCTAAATATTTATGCTCCCAAGAAAATTAATTTCACTAAGAGAGAATTTTCTCTCCAAGAGTAAATATTTTTGTAAGAGAGAATTAATTTTTGTAAGAGAAAAATTTCTCTCCAAGAGAATAATTCTCTCGAATAGTAAAAATTTCTTTAAGCGAGCAATTTTCTCTCTACAAGAGTTGTTTTGTGACATTTTTTTTCAATAAGAAAAAGATATAATAATGTCCAAAACGGTCCCCATATTTCCCTGAAAGTTTTGATAGTTGGAGTCCGGGTATTCTCTCCAATCTTGGTTTGTTATTTGCCAAAACATATTAACCTGATAATTTTAGCATTACATTGTCCTCAATGGAATGATCTCTGGAGGTTTTTCGGTTGCGTGTATCCGCCTGCTTGCATGCTCCCACTGCGTCTCCGCGACGCAGTCCTCCTGTATATAAAGCGGCATCATGGCCGATGTCGGCATTCATTTTCCTCCACGAGTTTTCCGCACCACGTCGTTCTCTGGAATTTGGATTCAGTCCTTTCGTGACTTAGATGGCATGTACCGAAGATTCTACTCCTCAACCTGCTCTCCCACCTTCCTTTCGCTACATCTGCCCGACCAGTCACGACCAGGACGGTCATGTCGTGAATGAAGAAGACGATTCACCGCTTCTGGACGGATAACGCACCCCGCCGCCGCCCGACATCGCGGCCTTCGACGATGACCTCCGTCAAGCCAAGGCGCTCGTCCGGGAAGCGAAAAGGAAGCTGCAAGACGCTTCATCATTCCGGGACATCTCTAATTCGCCCATCGACCTTTCGTCCAAGACATTCGCCGAGACTACAGTGTGACTCGCAGCAAAGCTCACCTCCTAGTCGACTCCGTTTTCCTTCAACACGCCAGGGTGAATTCTGTTCCACCCCACTCTTGCACCTCGTCAGCGATCAGGGCAGACATTCACGACTGGGTCGCTTCAACCACAAGCCATGACAACCAGAAACGCATGTCGCCCGCTCCGCCTTCTTCCGCCAAGCAGCATAGACTTGCACCTTCCGCATCCTGTGCAACCCCAGCTTTGACGACTCATGTTTTCACGACAAAGGAAGTCACGACTCCATCCACTCCCGCCAGGCATATCCAGTTCGCCGATGAAAATACGGAAGACCCTACATTTCCCTTGGCTTCCCTTCTAAAGACGACAAGCCATGACAGCCGTAAACACCAGTGTCGGCCGCTTCGCCACCTAGTGCCAAGTAACGTAGACTTGCGGCGCCACCAGCCTTCGCATCACCTGCTTTCACGACTCCTGCTTTCGCGACAAAGGGAGTCTCGACTTCGTCCGCTAACGCCAAGCACATCCAGTTCACTGACGACAACACGGAAGGCCCTGCCATTCCCCTGGCTTCTCTACTCAAGACAGTGAAAGAAACAATACCAGACAGCTTCCTGTACAAACCGTCGTTGTCCGCTGACGCCCCAGTACCGTGGTCTCAAAACAGGCTTTGAGTTTGCCCTTCACGACGAAGATACCAAGCCACGCAGCCTTCTAGGTCAGTCGACGACGCTTCTAGGCGTTCGGCGCCTTCTCCCTTGTAAAGAAGGCCGAGTTCTTCACCCGATTTGAGAGGAGCCCTTAACTCAAAAGATCAAAAACCTGAGGGTAAAATTTCATTTACGGCAACGAACAATTTTTTTTTCTCGGCGCTGCGGTGCCGTAAAAACACCAACTTCAACCACCTGTAACTTCGTAAAAAATGGACCGAATCATCTCATCTATGAAGCTCTTAATAGCCACGAACTTTATCTGTATTGCTACGGAAACAGATCATCAAATTTCCATCTAGAAGTCATTCTACAACATTTTGAAAAATGCACGAAACGAGGCCGTAACTCACGTAGCGCACGAGGCGCCATTTTTCTAAGACTTGTAAAATTGTATTTACTCTTTATTTTTTTCACTTAGGCATAAAGCCAAAGACAATAGTTTAGTGCTTGATAGGAGGGGCTTCCTCTATGCAGGTACTTAACCTCAGTTTGATGTACAGACACATTTTGTTTTGATATTTCTTAAGTTTATTTAAGGTGACGATCATGAATGTATTTGAGAAATGTCCGACATCCAAAGATCCAATTTTGCGGCTGCAAATATTGTCTAAACTATTTAAACATGCGTTTTAGCATTAGCTGGTAACTTTAAAACTTTTATTTTATAATAATCTTTTAACGTAATCTTTTGCCATCACCACTACCGGAGCTTAGGCAACATGTTTATACCAAAAACCACCGGACACATCTTTTTTTTATTTTAACTTGTTTGTTTCTTGTAAATCCGATGTGGCTACCCAATTCCCAAAGTAAAACCTGGCTTTCTTCATTTAAAACTGAGCAAACACTTTGTCCCCCCCCCCCCCTTCAATAGTCGCGATACATAATATCGTGGTTTAATAATGTATATAGACCTATTCTCACGTTGTTTATGAGTTCTAAACTCACTGCACTTCCAAGCCAGGCCTCTAATTGTTTCACAAGTCACTAAAAATTCCTTTGTTGAATCCACTCCGTTTATACCCAAACAGTAAAAACACGGAGACACCCAGCTACCCTGCCCGTCCGCGCTGTCATGGCCGACTTCCGGTAGTGACAGCTCGGCCGGTTTGGGTCAGTTTCTCCTCCTCCCAGAGTCGCCTCTCTACCCTGCTCTACCCCCCCCCCCCCCGTCGTTCTCCTACAGGTCCGCGCTAACCCTCTACCTGACTGCCAGGCAGCTGGTATAAAACCAACCCTGAGACCTGCATCCCCAGCACACGCTCATCTCAAAGCCAAGAGGTCGCTACGCCAGTCGGTATAGGAGAGGTCCTGTCCGAATGTTGCCATGCCGGGCAATGGTAGTGGTTCATATTAACTAGTTTTAACTTAGAAATTTTAATTTCGGAACACCCCATTCTAAATTTTAGTTCTAATTTTTGAACTAACCTATGGCTTAGGGAAAATTATGGGTGGAGACGCCGTAGTCGGCATTCTTGGTCCCCCTCCTCCATAACGTCAGGATTCACGGTCCCTTACTAAAAACCAGCTTTCTTTCCCGTGTTTCTAGTTATGAATTTAATCTAAAACACTAAATCAGCAAGCGATGACTTATTTGCTGAAGCCTCGTACTTCAATGGTGGATACCCAAATAACAAGGATCTAACAGATTTGAAAACTTGAACTTAGGTCGGACTTGAGTAACATAGTTTTGACTATTTTTGTGTAATTCCCGCGGTTTGCATGTAGTAACGGGTTCCCGAGGTCCCACAAACATTTTCTAATCGAAATTATGATTTTACTCTTCATCTTGTAATGTGAAGTTTGAGCGAATTTTAATTGTAAAGTTTTGTTGATTTTTCCTGTTGTAAAAATCGCCGTGCTTTTATTTTAAAGCTTTTCTTTTGTGAACTAGTTTATACTAAATGTAATTGCTTATATTTTGTTTGCCTTTTAATAAACCAAGAGTTTATAAAATGCCTGTTTATCTGCTAGTAAGATTAATTGTAGGAGTCGTAGTATTTAAGAAAACCACTTAACATTTAAACTCAGAGCTGCAATTAACGACCGCGAGCCGAGCTTTTTCCATGCTTGTGGTGACGATGCCTCAAATCTAAGAAATTTCGACACGTACCCAGAACACGAGTTTCTATGTAATAAAATCAAGATGGCTTTCGGCTCTGCTCTCAGCATCCCCAAACGGATTGGAGGCCCCTCTTTCGTCCTTCACGACAACGACAAGTGCTTACGCATGAGCCTACGCGCCGTCTCCCAAGCCGACGTTTTGAACACGGCAGTCAACGCACAATACGAAAAACTCACTGCCGACGCCAGTCCCGGAGAAATCCGCTACCTCTCATAGCTCACCATCCAACTTTTCAAGCAAAGCAAAGCAAGCAAAGCAAAACAAGCAAAGCAAAGCAAAGCTAGCAAAGCAAGCAAAGCAAAACAGGCAAAGCAAAGCAAGCAAAGCAAAGCAAGCAAATCAAAGCAAAACAAGCAAAGCAAAGCACGCAAAGCAAAACAAGCAAAGCAAGCAAACCATAGCAAGCAAAGCAAGCAAAGCAAGCAAAGGAAAGCAAAAGTAAAGCAAGCAAAGGAAAGCAAAAGTAACGCAAAGCAAGCAAAGCAAAGCAAGCAAAGCACAACTAGCACAGCAAAGCAAAGCAAGCAAAGCATGCAAAGCAAGCAAGCAAAGCAAGCAAGCAAAGCAAGCAAAACAAAGCAAAGCAAGCAAAGCAAAGCAAAGCAAGCAAAGCAATCAAAGGAAAGCAAAGCATACCAAGGGCATACGGCGACTGTCATCAGCCCTCCGTTTTGAGTTAAGATTTCAGACGGAAGACGTTTGCCCCTCTTGCTGCTTATTCCAACCATGGCCGACTCCACGTCTGGAACGAATATCAAGCCAACAGTTGCTGTCTACTGCTGCTTGTCTCACTCGTGGCTAAAACCCACGTTTTGAGTGAAAATCCAAGACGGAAGCCGTTTACACCTCTTGCTACTTAACTCGACCATTGCTGTACCCACGTCTCTAACACACATCAAGCCAACAGTTGCTGCCCAAACCGCTGCTCGTTTCATTCGTGGCAAAAAACCACGTTTGGAGAGAAGACTCAAGTTGGAAGCCAACTGCATTTTCTACTACTTGTCTCGTACATGGCTGATCCCACGTCTCAAACGAAGATCAAGTCACCAGCTGCTGTCCACTACTGCTCGTCTCACTCGGAAAATACCCACGTTTTGACTGAAGATTCAAGACGGGTGCCATTCACACCTCTTGCCACTTGGCTCAACCGTGACTGACCTCACGTCTCGAATGAATATCATGACAACAGTCGCTGCCTATTGCTGCTCGTCTCATTTGTGGCTAGAACCTTCGTTTTGAATGAACCTAGACGGAAGTCGTTTGCACCTCCTGCTGCTCGTCTCAACCATGACTGACCCCTCACCTCGAACGAAAATCAAGACAACAATTGTTGTCTACTACTACTCGTCTCATTCGTGGCCAAAACCCACGCTTTGAATGAAGACCCAAGCCGTTTGCTCCTCTTGGTACTTGTCTCGACTATTGTTGTCCCCATGTGTCGACTAAAAAAAAATAAATAAAATAAAATCAACATAACTGCTGCTGTACACACTCATACACGTCTTATTCGTTGTTAAAACCCATGTTTTGAGTGAAGATTCAAGTCGGATCCGCCTCCATCTTTGGCTACTTATCTCGGCCATGGCTGACCTCACGTCTCGAGTAAAATCAAGACAACAATTACCGTCCACTCTGTTTCCCAGCTCATCCGTAGCTAAACCACGCTTTTAAATGAAGAATCAAGCCGGACGACGTCTTCACCTCTTTCGCCTGTCTCGACCAATGCAAACCTCACATCTCGTGCGGAAATTATAACATCTGTAACAACCCACACTGGTGCTTGTCTCAAACCTGGCTAACCCCATGTTTAAGCAAAGAGTCAAAACGGATGACACGCTCCTCTTCCAGAATCTCGTCTATGGCTGACCCCACTTCCCGGGTGAAGATTAAAACGACCATGGTTGTCCACACCAACGCTCGTCTCACCCGTGACTTCAACCAACGTAATGAGTGAAGGTCTCGAGACACGTCTACATCTCAGACCGCTCACCTCTACCCGAACCTGAAGATTCTTCATTGACCTTTTCAACATCGACAAACTCAAGGCTCAACGATCCTTGTCTACCGCCAAGCCCTAATCTCGGTATTCAAGACAACAGACAAAATCAACCTTCTCGATGATTAACGAATTTCTGCTCTTCCCTGCTTCGCCGAAAATAACCGCCCAACAACGAGAAGACCTGTCACAGACGGGGACTTGTCAAACGCCCTACAACCCCTAAAGGAAACCCCTGCGATCCAATGCAAGACAGCTCCCTTCACTTCCTGACCAGGAAATCTGTCTTCCGCGTCACACTTGCAACAAGCACCCGCTGTTCCGAAATTCAAGCCTAATCAGCAGACCCAGTCTTCTTCATCTATGGTGCAATCTTCTCTTCGGTAACCCTTCACCCAAAAGCAGGATTTCGAGCCAAGACCCAGAAACCATTGACATTCCGTACAACAAAGCCAACCTGAACAGGGAAAGAGCAACAGCACACGAGGTCAAAGCGGTTTCCACATCATGGACACTCAGCAACGCCATTCCATTTGAAGAAATTCGACAAGCCCATCTCAGCATCACTCAACGACATTCACCTCCCACTACCTGAGAAACATGTCAAGAGAAAAAGAAGGACCACACCGGCTGGGACCTATTGTCGCAGCCAGGACTGTGGCCAAGCCCCCTTAAGCACAATCAGAACGAAGCAGAAACAAGCCAATCCCAGAGGGAAGGAAGCCATCCATAGAAGGGCCGGCCACCAAACCCAGGGCCACCCAGGGCCACCAAACCCTACGAAAGAGAACCAAATTCCTGTTTCATCACATGTTCTGAATAAAGTGCGAAATTCACAAAATTTTTGGGGGAAAGCCTGCTTGCATCCCGGGGCGTCCCGTCAGATCGGTGCCCGCCACCACGTTTGACGAGGTCAACTGATCCTAAAATTATCAGGTTAATATGTTTTGGCAAATAAGAAAGAACATTTTGCCGGCCCCCAGGCAGGCCGGCTAAAAATAGTTTCTTTTTTGCCTAAAACATATTTAACCAAGGGCCCTCCCTACTTCCCTTCTCGAGTCACCTCCTGACAGATTGAGAGGAAAATAAATGCCGACATCGGCCATGATGCCGCTTTATATACAGGAGGACTGCGTCGCGCATACGCAGTGGGAGCATGCAAGCAGGCAGATACACGCAACCGAAAAACCTCCAGAGATCATTCCATTGAGGACAATGTAATGCTAAAATTATCAGGTTAAGTATGTTTTAGGCAAAAAAGAAACCATTTTTAGCCGGCTTGGCTAGGGGCCGGCAAAATGTTCTTTTTTGGGGTAAACCAACTTTACAGATGAAACCTCGTAAAATTTCGTACATTGTCATTTTTGCATGAATGAAAGACTACCGATAGAAAACCCAGTTCTAGTTAAAGTCGAATTCTTTGCTTACTGAATGTGTTTAATACGATCTTTTAAAGAACTATTTTACTCCCTGTTACGATTGTTTGGTTTTGTATTTGTACTTTTACAGGCCAAAATAAAAGTCGATGTCGCAGCAATTGCCGCTGTGCATTACGAGTGTGACGCAAATTTGGTTTGTTCTTGCATTTAAATTAATGGATATTTCTTCGTTCAGATTCATAGGATTGAAAGTTTTTTTCAGTGGGTGTTAATTTAGTTTGTTATTGTACGTTCAGTATTTAATTTTTATTCTAAATATTTGTCTGCAACACTGCCCATGGTATCTTGAAAACAGAGCTTCAAAAGCTAAGATGTCGCTGGCATAAAGAATGTGGAGACCCGGATCACATCGTCGCAAGGAGAAAGTTTGGTGCCGTTTTGACATCATAGGGTAGCTCTCCCGTGAGCCACTGTAAATCACTAAATTACTATGGGCAGTTACTGAGTGTTACGTGTGTTTTTTCGCTTTAATCATCATCATCATCTTCATATATTTAAAAGCCTACCACGCCGAACTTTTGTGACCGCATCTCCTCCGTTAATATTTGGTGTGTGATGGTGGGAATGGTTTTTATGGATAGCTACCGTGGTGCAGTTTTGCACCTTAAGGCAGTATTTTGATTCGTCATGCCATTCAGGAGTTATGGGTCCCGAAACGACTATTTTTATTGTTTTACATTGTTTTTAACATTGTTATTAGGCAACGATACAAATCAGCAAACGCCAAGATGAAGGGTTTTGTCATAATTATTTTATTATAAATTTTAAAATTGAGGTCTTTCATCTGTCAGCGTAGCCTGATGGTCTGGACATTAGCCTGTCAATCAACAGGTTGCGAGTTCGAATCATGTACAAGCACCGAATATGTGTTATTAGTGTATGACAGATAGGATGTATAGCTATTACAATAGGCTGGTATAAATTAACTGTTAATGACGTTTATCATACCTGCCTGCCTGATTTATACCTGCCTATTGTTAGCTATGCCACCTACCTGTCTTTTGAACTAATAACCCATATTCGGTGCTTGGACAGGATTCGAACTCGATTGACAGGCTAACGCCCTGACCATCAGGCTCCGCTGACTTGATGAAAGACCGCAATTTTAAAATGTATAATAAAATAATTATGACAATAGTTTTTATCCTGGCATTTGCTGATTTGCATTGTTGCCTAATAACAATGTTAAATACAATGAAAAACAATGAAACTGGTCGTTCGGGACCCCGTATGTTGGAGTATCCATAGAGTGGGCGCATAGCTTCAGGCTGCGACCCTAAATAAAGTATATCACTCCGTAACTTCCCCGTAAGTACAGAATGGCACGACGAATGGATATACTGCCTTTAGGTACAATCCGCGTCATCACTCACCAAATATTAACGGAGGAGATGCAGTCACAAAATTCACAAAAGTTCGGCATGGTAGGCTTTTAATATATATGATGATATCACCTTCGTATGTGGTCTATGGTTATAGAAATACATCGTATGCTTTAAGGTTACCGAAATATTGAATTAACGTTTTCATATAAGATTTTTATTTTGCTCAAAGAAAGGGGGGGGGGGGGTGAAATATTTAGGGAGTCATGGCCCATCCTTTGCGCCGCACTTGGTTTGGGAAGGTCCGTATAACAAGGATCAGTAAATTTCACCATCAAAATCCGATTTTTTTTTGTGTGTGCCAAACAACAACTCTCGATCTGGGGGCGAATTGGGTAGCCGGTTCAAATCCGGGTCATGCCACTCCGATGAAACGTAAGTGCATTACGGTGGCTTACTGAACTACGTTATTTTATAGTGTATGTTTTTCGTTGTTGGCTTGTTTCCGATTTTCCTTAGTATTATTTCCAGCGATTTGTTTCTATTTATTTCAACAACTCTTGGTTGGTGGCGGTGGTCGTCTGTTGGACTGGAACCCCGGACTAAACTAAATAAATTCATTTTGCAACCAATGTGTTAATTAGACAGTGCAGTCCTGGGATGTCATGGGATACCTGGGACTAAACAGTGTCCTGGATACGTAACATCCTCAGATCCGCAACACACTGGGATTTTGTGGCAATCCGAGTTCACAAATTGTATTGTATGAATTAAGGAAAGTTATTTTCATTTTCAACACGTTTGCAAAATTGTGATTAAAGAAACTTACTTTGATGAAGCATGGACATACACGTGACAGACAGAACAACTCGTTTATTATCCCCGTCCAGAGTTGTTCACAGTGCCATTTCGGACATGTTTTTTGAGCAAAATAAAAATCTTGCTCAAAAAAAAAAATTTCTGTCATTTGGTTTGGGAGCAATGGGCCGTTCAAGTTAGGCTTAAATATGCAACGGAAAGCAGGTCTGATTTTTAGGCAAATTGAATAAACCTTAGTTCGCCATCCAAAAGCTGTTCCATTCTGTCGTAATGATTTTTTGGTGAGGTGGTTTTAACACGATAAACACGATGCGCAAAATTGTGATTAAAGAAACTTAATTTTGATGTAGCATGGACATACACATGAGAAACGGGCTGCAAGCTGTCAAACTAGAAATAAGCAGTTGTTTACAGTCCCCGTTTTAGAAATTCGGTGTCACCACGCTGTTTGTGCAGTCAAGAAGGCAAGGGGGAAAAAGATTTTGTGGAGGTAAGGAAGACATGCAGGTTTAGCGAGCAAAGTGAACCAAAATCAGCGTTTGTTAGCCAGTATGCGTCAAATAGTGTTAAAGACTTTTACTTCGATGAAGCATGGACATACACATTACATAAAAAAACAACACGGTTATTACACCTGTCCGGAGGACGGGCTTCTTCTAGTTACAGCTTATTGTTGTATTTAAACTTTTAAAGTGTGAACTGATGGGTTTTTGGCTTAAAACAAATATTAAGCACTATTCTTGATCTTGAGAGTTACACGGGGCTCTTTTAAAAACCAGCTATGGAAATAAATTTTTTATTTAGACACACGCTAGTGTGTCGCCGCAAAGTAACAGTAGATCATCCCATTGTACACAACCGATTGTTAAAAAATTGATTTTTAATGATAAAAAGGTGGCTCACTAGCAGACATGACGTGTCTGTTAATTGTAAGCAACTAAAAGCATATTTTGCCATGTTGAGGATAAATCCCAATGCGACAGAAATGTTTCAAATTGTGGAAAATGTAAGGCAAAGGGTCAGAGATTAAGAAAAACTAAAAGTTAAAGGATGAGTGTGCACCGTTCATAGAGAGAAAGATGCGTCAATAACGTTGTTTTTATGTTATTGTCTAGCTGGCTACCTGACGAGCTAATAAGATTTTTCCCATGTTAAATCCCATAGACTTTTAGCTCATGGCTAGCGCAAAATTGATAAGGCCTACGTAGCTGAACTTTTGCACATGGATGCATGGTGATATGAGCATGGTCCTTTTGTTGTTTTGGGGGTTGTAGGGACCTGGACAAATGCGTGGGAGGGTTTTGAAATTCGCCACCACCGAATTTAAATGTTGTTTCTTTTCCAAGTTGCAACCAAAGATTTCAAGCAACAATGGCTTGAACAATCAACACTGGTCCTTAGATTTATTGTAAAAGTTGGGACGAACTACAAACTGAACTGTAACGAATGACAAAATAAGGAAACATTAACGTTGCCGTGGATTTCCTAAGAATAAAGGGATGCACGTTAGATGATGATTACGCAACAATATGAGCATCGACGAGCTAACGGGGTTTTTGTTAATAACCCCAAAATAAAATGCTTCGCGTTCTGCTGCTTTAGTAACAGCGACCTTCGGAGGTTTCTGCTTGACTAAATGTCAACGAAATCTTGAAAAATCAAGGGGAAGGTGCAGGGATAAACAAAACAACTGAAGGGGATGCGCTCATTGAGTGAGCGAAGCGAACGAAATCAGCGATTGTTAGCCAGTGTGTGCAAAAATGGGATTGAAGCAACTTAAGCATGTGAAGGATGGTCATACCATAAACTAAGCCGTGTCAATTTGGCTAATCTAACGGCTAACTGGCAATGGTAAATTTTAAAACTATAAATGTGAAAATTTATAGAGATAAAATTCCTCTAGAAAAAAGTCAGATGAACATAGGACGGTGTAACCTTATATACGTTCACAGTCCTATGAAAGTTGTGATATCCAACCAAAACTTGTAGAAAACCCGCCAAGTCTCCAAAAACGATCGGCCTTTGAAGGTAGTCATATCATTCAACCAGGGATAGGCCACCAAGGTCAGTCCTATTAGACAAGTTAATCGCACCCAATAATACTTTGGATGTTAAATGAAACCTTGAAGATTATTATAGCGAGTAGCAATCGTCATGTTTTCATTTAACTTTCGAACTATTAGTCGGTGCGATTAACTTGGCTAATAGGATTGACCTTGGCTGCCTTTCCCTGGTTGAATGATATCACTACTTTCAAAGGCCGATCGTTTTTGGAGAGTTAGTGGGTTTTTCTGCCAGTTTTGGTTTTGGGTGGATTTAATTTTCATAACTAAACTTGGATCTTCGTAGAGACTTTCTTTCCCATATGAGAATGTAATGCAGAGGAATTGAGGCATGTTTTTCTTTATGAATTTAAGGGCGTTTATAGTTAAACGAATTCCAAACGTTGCAAACTGCCACTTTAGGAACCATAGTTCGGACCTCATCTCTGAGCCCAGTGCTACAAATTCGTCCGTAACTATCAGAATCAAACGAAAAAGAAAATAATCATCGTTGGCGATTCCCACGTCCGTGCTATTAGACTGTGGAAAAGTCTAGGGGACTCTTTAATCTGGACGTATCCGGGCCTTCGCGTAGAACAGCTGGCCGAAAAACTGCCTGCCGTACTTCGTGACACTTCCGAGGAACCAGTTGTGATTTTGTGTGCCGGTGGTAACAATATCGATGATAAGACGCCATTTGAAATTGCAAATAGTATTAAGGACGCAGCCCTTGCCATTTGGCAAATAAAACCTGGTGCTAGGGTAATATGCTGTGGTTTGTTGCCCCAACCAGGAAACAGAAGCAAAAATAAACACCAGCATTACAACAACCTAATATGTGCAAATAGTGAGCTGTACCGAGTGTGTTTAAGTATAGGCATTGGTTTCGTGTCGGTGTGGAACCAAGTTCTTGGCAGACACGGATTCTTTGCACGGGATGGTAGCCACTTAACTAACCATGGAAAGGAAATACTATCAAACGAAATATCAAATGCAATTTCATGCCCTGATTATCAGGGAAACTGGGGTCATTAATGGGTGATCCCCGCAGACCATACTTGGTAGAGAAGCATCAAGTTGTAAACCAAATTGGTTATCAAAGTAATTTATAGTGTGTACTTGTTAATGCTAGGAGTATATATGCAAACTTGCAAGCCTTTATTTTCCTTTTAGCCTCTGGTAAATAAGACGTTGTTTTCGTGACTGAATCATGGTTGACTCAGGCACACTCTGACCGCATGATTGTCGGTAACACACCTTACACTGTAATTCGAAGAGATAGAGAAACTCGTGGTGGTGGATTACTGATTGCTCTGAAAAAACACTTGATTTATGAGATCGTGGGCAGAGGAGCAAATAGCGAATCCCTGTGTGTGGATATTCTGGATACTAAACTTCGTTTTTTGTTGGGTTATTTACCTGACAAATACGATTTAAATGCTATTGAGGGTTTTTGTTCAGATGTTCGGTATTTTTACAGTGCCAAAAGCGTTGAGTTGGTTGTGCTGGGCGATTGCAACATGTCATTCATAGACTGGAGTGCTTCCTCGGCCGCTCATAGGAACGGCAAGCTTTTTCTAGAATGTATGTCTGAATTGGGTTCATCACAGCAGGTTGAGAAGCCGACAAGGGGTAGTAACATCCTGGATCTTATCTTGGTGGAAAATGACCGCAGTGTTTTTGATATTGAAGTTCTGGAGCATATGGGTGGTAGTGATCATAATATGGTGGGTTTTAAACTACCCAGTGCAAAAATAAATCAAATTGGTGACAAACAAAAAATTGATCACCCAATAAATTTTGATTATCTAAAATTAGAACTGAGACGAGTCCCATGGGCTTCAGAATTGCTTGGTTACACAAACGTTGATCTTATGTATATCCACTTTATTAAACTGGTAAATCAGTGCATAGTAAATTGCACGCCATTAGTTAAAAATACAAATACTTTAAGAGCAAAATCAAAATTAAGCATCCCATTATGTATAAAAAAGTTAAATCGCGTAAAACAAAAACTATGGAAGAAATACCAACAGAAATGCGGAAAATTTAACTACTTATAATACTTGCAGGCAAAATTATACTAAATTGACCAGGGATTTTGAAATCAAGAAGGAAAGAAAACTAATTAAAAAAGGTAATCTTACATCACTTTATAAATTCGTAAAAAATAATTCGGGATTTAGTCGAACCATCCCTCCACTAAAAGTCGGGAAACATCTCGTAATCGATTTGACTGAAAAGACAAACGTATTTAATGATGAGTTCTCCAAAAATTTTGTTTTGGACGATAAATGCTACCCTCCAATAATAGGCCGTGATAACTTATCAGACTGTACGCTTCCAACGGTTACTGCAGAAATTATCCTTAAATATTTAACTAAAATGAGAGCAAGTTATGCTGTAGGTCCAGATGGCTTTTCAGCGCATTTCTTTAAAGAAATTAAACATGAAATCTGTATACCATTAGCCTGGATTGGTGAACTTTCACTGCAAACTGGTAAATTGCCGAACCTTTGGAAATCAGGTAAAGTTTCCCCAATTTTTAAAAAAGGTGAATCATCAGACCCCAAAAATTATCGCCCAAATGTTCTTACCTGTGTACCATGTAAAGTAGTAGAGTTGGTTTTAAAAGACGTAATGATGAATCACATAAAAAAACACGAGTTACTTGCTGACGACCAGTTCAGCTTTGTTGATGGGAGATCAACATGCACCCAACTTCTTTGTTCATTGGAGGATTGGACCTCAGCTGTTGATAATGGAATCCCTATCGACGTAATCTATCTTGATTATGCTAAGGCTTTTGAGTCAGTCACCCACAACAAATTGCTGTTCAAACTTGAAAAATTTGGTTTTGGAAATAAACTTCTCACGTGGTTGACCGAGTTTTTAACGGGCAGAAGCCAGTGGGTTGAAATTGATGGTGTAAAATCAAAACAAACACAGGTTTGTAGCGGAGTACCTCAGGGATCGGTCTTGGGGCCACTACTTTTTATCATCTTCTTAAATGATCTGACATCACTAAATGATAAAATCAAATTAAAGAAATTTGCGGACGATGTGAAGCAGTACAGCTCGGTGGTTGACTGTGTCAGCCATTCCGAATTGCAGGAAGAGTTAACAGGCTTCAGTCTTGGTCGACAGACTGGCAACTCCCATTAGCACCACAAAAATGCAATGTTTTTCATGTGGGGTCCCGGAATTCGAATCTACATTGCAAATATTTTTTGTCGGGTGCCAGAAATTGAAGTTGTAAAAGATTTGGGGGTTTGGATCACAAACGACCTTAGTTTCAGTTATCACTGTAATAAAATTGTAATGGCTGCACGGCAACGGGCAGCTATGATTCGAAAATTCTTCCGTTCCGGGGACCCACAAACTCTAACTTGGGCTTTCAAGGTCTATGTACGACCAATACTGGAGTATGCTAGTCCAGTTTGGTCACCTCACCTCCTTAGGGACATTGACCTTCTTGAGTCAGTTCAACGAAGGTTCACAAAGAGTTTAAAGGGTTTATCCCATCTATCCTATACAGATAGGCTTAACGCCTTGAAATTAGAACCTCTTGAATTAAGAAGATTAAGAGCGGATCTAACTTTAACGTATCTATTGCTACATGGTCACCTTGGGGTTGATTCCACGTTTTTCTTTGAGCTCCGTTCCGGTGATCGAACGAGGGGGCACTCCTGGAAGTTGGTTGCAAATCCCTTCAGGGTCAATACTAGAAAATTTTTTTTCAGCAGCCGGATAGTTAACTGCTGGAATAAATTACCAGCAACTGTGGTTGAGGCAAATACACTCACTTCATTTAAAATACGTCTGAAGGCTGTTTGCCTCACCGATTTCCTGCATAGAGTATTATAATCATGTAATTAGACCCTATACAATGTTTTTTTTTAACGTTTTTTAATGTTTTTTTTATTGGTTTTCATAGTTTTTTTTATGTATTTTTGTTTTTTCTTTGACGAACAAATTAATTTGTGATCTGAGCTAGTTTGTTATAGGTGAAATGCTCTACCAAGCCCTTTGCTATTGTGCAAATGAATATTATTATTATTATTATACACATCTTTTTTAAATGGTATATAGCTCTAGTCTTACTTCCCACTTCAGTTTTTAATTTTCACTACACCAATTTCATTCATTTCATTGTTTTATTATTTTTATTATCTACGATGCATTTTATATATTTTTTATTTATATTTATTATTTTATTTTTAAAGAAACATTGACAGCGTTACCCGGCTTTCCCTGCATTTGTCCCTCACGTTTGGCGATGCCATCGGGGACCATTGTCGTCCCTGGTAGGTCTAACCTTGGTGGTAAGGCATTCGTGACCCCAACCCCATACCTTCAACCCTTCCACTGCAGCCGAGTCATCGTCCTTGTTTTAAACTTTTCACTGTCAAACTTTTATAATTTGAAATTTTTTAGTTTTTTTTTAGTTTTAACATCGGACGGCAGTCAGTGACGACCCAGTCCTTGTCGCTCCGGTTGCGTTTGCAACAAACCTATATTATTATTATTATATTATATTATCCTTTTTAAGAAACAAGTCTGTTGGTTATTTTTAAGGCTGTAACGAGCACATTTTTTCCGGCCTAACCTTTCCCGAGCCGAGCAGTCAAAAAATGCCTGGTACACCGAGGAGGTAAACTTGCTAAGGACTTAAGAGCACTCGTCATGGGTTGTTTCGATACATTTAATAATAATAATGAACATATTTATTCACATGTATGGTGAAAAGGAACGGGAAGGGCAGGCCACTTATACTTGTCCTATATTAAAAATACAGTTGGAACATATTTATAAAATAATAAAACTATTATTAACATGTTTTAAATTAATAAAGTTGGTTTTAAAATAATTAAATTAATTTATGGCTAAGCACAATTCCACCAATACACTTAATACAAGTGGATAATAATATTAAACAACCCAAAGAAAAAGCTTTACCTACAACCATGAGTCCATTAAGTTCTGTTAGGAACGATGAATTACCAACTTTAACTGATTCAATACACTCCATCTCATGATAAAAACTCCCGTACTGTAAGGATGCTGAAGCTCACCCTAGTAGCCAAGACTATTCCACCCAAGGCCAACTAATAGAGTAGCTGCGTTCCTCGCTACTACCTTAGTTGGCCTTGATTCTGCCAATATTTATTAAAAAAAAAAGATGAGGTAGATGACTTCAACTTAAACCAGTACCGATTATTGTAAGGCTCGATCAGTGGTGTAGTCGTGTACGAGCGCACGGGTGTGGAGCTCCCACTCTCTTTTTCCTGGGGAAGTGCAGCTAGGTCACTTTATTTGGTGGGCTGCAATCCACCATTTATTCTCAATACATGTTCGTATTTTTTTTTCCAGCGCCGTAACTGCAACATAAGTATTGTTGTTAGAACTATCAGCATTCAGCAATTCATGATAATGTTCTCTCTAGAGAACTGTTGTTACACCTCATCTTAGCTTCCTGCCTTGCAGACTATAATCAACAATGCAGATGACTTGGTAGGTTCCACTCTTCCACACCTCACCCTCGCTACTTCTTACATAACATTAACAGTTACGCTGCGAAAAATGTATCCAAGATCATAACTTGCTAGCGGGAAGCAAAGCGATGATGAGCATTTGAGGATCTGGGCATATACCTCTGCGGCATTGTTGCAATAAAGGGCAGTGTTAGCACATTGTTGCCGAACCATCGTCGGACATATTGTACAACAACGATTTGCATTGTTACTAACCGAGACTTTGTTGCAATAGTATAACGAGCCATTGTTGGCGGTGTTCATGGCCCGCATCAAGAAAAATTGACGAAAAATGTAGTTTCAAGGAAATACTGACCAAGTAAAATTCACTCGATGCGGTAAGTACTTCAATGCCATCACCTATGATATAGTGCACACACTTAAGAAAAGCAACACAAATAAAAAAAAAAAAACCCCGAACTTAGTTCGGGCTTAGTTCGGGTGTCTGGGCAAACCACTCTGCGCCATATGTTACTGGCGTGGATAAATACTTTGTGGAAAACCAAGGCCGAGTGAGGTTGCTTAGCTGTGCTCAGAGTTCACATTCAGTTCACGTTTGCTCTTCGTGTTTGTAATTTTCATTTGCGTCTGTTCTGACAAATGCAAAAATTGCCGCCGCTGATAATTGCGTTGCCAACACTGAGGCCGAGTGAGGGTGCTGAACTTGGCTGACATGAATGTTCGGTGCTGCCGTCTGGTGATGGATATTGGATAGGTGTAGTGTTGCGTAGTTATAATTTTTTTGTATTACTCACTTCCTGAGTGGCCGGTGGTGCAAGTGGTTCTAGGTGGGTGGGTTGAATCGGATAGGAAGAGATTGGCACTAAATGGTGGCAAGGAGGGGTTGGGATTGGGATTGGGATAAGAGAGAAGAGGCTGGCGCAACGTGTCCGGGACCGTATTTTTTTGGGGGGTGGGGGGTTTCATTCCTCTTCCTGCTGTAATCTGGTGGTGAAGAAATTGTACTGTAATGTGGTGGTGAAACGTTTCACGCGTAGTGACGCTTTATTGTAATTAATTCGGCATTGTTATTTCCCCCGGCCACAGTTTCTTGCCATTTCCCAAAAAGATTGCTCAGGGTTGGAAGATTTCCGCCCCTTGATTGTTGGGGGAGGGGAAAAGAGCGGAGGACAGAGACGACCAGTAGGGAAGAGAGGATCTGTGTGTGGGGCGATCCAGGAGTAGAAGGGACTAGCATAACCTAACGCAGGGACAATAGAAAGAGAACGGAGGAGGGCAGAGAGAGAGAGATGGGGGGGGGGAGAGGTTGCTGATAGGGTTAAAAACGGATTTTGTAGGATACGTGACTTAGTAGGGGAAGAGACGAGCCTTCGTCATGCTGCTTAGTTATTAAGGCCTGTAGTTTTCGGGCTTTTGTGACCACACATTTGCTTCCACTAGTTAATAATAATAATGCATGCCTTCAGCCTGAGACCAATAATCAATAGGAAATTGCCGTTTATTTTTATTTTTAACCGCAATATTAACGTCAGCAAAGGGATTGTATTGATAACAATTTATACTTTTTGTCCCGTGTAAATTTATGGCAACACCACTGATCGGTACGTGAAAATTAAGCGTTTCTATTTCGAAGCCCTGCTCTCCCCCCTCCCCTCACCCTCTCCACCACTTGCCCTGGCCAGGTTTGCCTGTCGTCACCTACAGCTTTTGCCAACAGCTACTCCCCCTTTTTTTAACACTACACCACTGGATACAATTGTAGACTAGCACCTTTATTGACTAAGCTCTGTCAATAAACTGAATCTATATGTATGTAAAATCCTTACAAGACGCCGTTTCGTAGCGTAAGAGTAAAGAGAGAGAATAGAATTTATTGGGGCCACGGCCCGAGGTCACACGCTTACCCTAAAACTAAATACAATGCCCCAGCAACCAACGGAACAGTACTACATCACAACATACAGACCTCCAACCTACTATACTACACACAAAAACAAAGAGTAAGAGTATTGATTGTTATTAACGAGCTTAACCCTATTGGGTAGTGTTTTTGACGCACTCCCAGCCGTAGCCATGGCACCTTAAACCTAAAATAGAACAACAAAACTTAATTCACATTTAACAGGAACCTTTCAGATCGGGTACAAAATTCCACAACTGCCCATAGGCTAAGAGTAAGACTGAAGTACAGGTATGCCCTGTAATAATCAGCAAGAGGTTGACGTATTCATTCTTGGCATGGTAGCAAAGAAAGAAGGCGAGCGACTGACAATGTGAATGGATGTGGCCTGCAACAGTGAGCAACAAACGACATGTTGCTTCAATAATGCTTACTATTAGAGCCGAGTTGAATAATTTCGAAATTAGTTGAGTAACAATCACTGTATTCATGCAATCACTGCATTAAAAACGGAGAAAGAGGCAATTCAACCATACTAAGACTAACAGTTGCACCCTCCATTGAAAACGCTATTTACTTCCCTAAGTAAACAAAACTCTAGGGGTATTCAGACCACATGATAGGGGAATACCGGAAAGGGGGTATTTATACCACACAATAGGGGTAATCGGGGGGGGGGGGCATGTGGTGTAAGGGGGGCGTAGGAAGGAAATCTGACCACAGAATGGGGGAAGGGTGGGGAGGGGGACGATCGTTGGCCATTTTCATTTCACGCTGCCAATAAAGTATTTCGCTCACGCATGCGGGAAGCAGCTAGACCGACGTATGTTACGCCGGGGGAACAGTTAGTTGGTTTTTTTAAATCATTAAGACTGTGGACACAGGACTAATTAATAGCTGGAAACGTGTATAATGGATATAAAAAGGCATGTGAAGGAAATCTCATTCTTTAAATAGGTTATTTTCTGCCATAGTAAGAGTGTGAAGGAACGTTTCACCGTAAGGCAACACAATAGCTCATGTAAAATAAATTATAGCTGTTATCTGCTTGTACTCATGAGGTAAAAACAGTTTTATTTATTTTTGCAGTGGTCCCTCTAATTTTCCTTTCGACAGCAACAGGTAAATCACACGGTTGAAAATAGTTGAAGGGGTCCGGGGGTGGGTTAGATGATGAATCGGTGGCACGTCTAAACATGGCGTTGGTGGCCTAGTTCTATTTTCCTTCGTTCTAATCTACTGTACCAACTGTACTTCAAATTAAATTTGTGGATCTTTAAATTAGTTAATTTATGAAAATGGAACTGCGTCCTGCTTCAATCTTTCAGGAACGAATTCGATGATGGTAAGCACAGGAATGCAAAGCCCGTGCCCACCTGTTGGTTCCCGTTGGCAGACCTTAGTAGCCCCCTGCCCGCGTTTGCTCTTTCATGAGTTTGTTTTGCTGTGTGCAATGCGTTAGCCTCATTAGCATATTACATACAGGGTGAGTTAAAAGTCTCTTGCACCCCACCAAAATCCATACAGCATTGGACGTACTCACCTGACTCAAAAGACTTTGTGTTGTTCCTAAGTTGAGGGCCACCCTCAAGAGCCGTGTCCCGTCAATCCCCAGATATAAAATTTAACTTTGTTCCTGTGAGAAATAGAAGTTTGGTTCCAATTGGGGAAATATGCGCATCGCCCAGCCAACGTGATCGCCGAAAATGGCATGCTAATTAGATAAACGGTATGCGTTTTATTATATCTTCAGTGTAGCCCCCCATGCCCACATGATGGCTTCTCTGCACGGTGCAGAAAATTCTCCGGCACACCCATAAAAGGTCCTACAGTACTGAGATTACACATCCGATACATAGGTCCAAGGTTTGTCCCTAAGATGGGGACCACTGCATGAGCTTGCATTGGAGCACCATGCCCCCCTCAACCCCCAGATATAAAACGTATTTTTATACAAGCAAATGGCGGGGATAACTAGAGAAAAACGAACTTGGATCTTCTTATTCCTCTCGGTCTTGACCAGCGTGCTGTTATTGACTAGGATGAATGCTAAATGGCGCAAATTTCCAATATCGAAAATGTAATTCCTGATAACGGAAATAAAAAATGAAATTAGGATTCCCGATGTCGAATTCCAGATATAGGTAATACCAGCATATTTCTTGTTGATATCAGAAATTGTAATTTGCCTTTGCGATATCGGAAATATAATTCTAGATACTGAAAATCGAATTTAAATTTTGATATTGGGAATTCTATTTCCGATATTGGAAATCCTATTTTCAATATCGGAAACTGTAATTTCTCCCCCTCCCCCAACAGTGTGAGAAATCAAAATTGGCAGCACCATCAAATTATCGAGATGGCAAACTTGGATAAATGTTCACTACAAATTCCCGTTTCCATCAATACTAGTTATTTATTACCATCACTTGGTCAGTTTGAAAGTAAAATTTAAGACGCGGATTTTTTTTTTATTAGTGCGAGAAACTGAAACGCTGCCTCAAAAGCATTTGAGGTCAGAGCTTGGCCGTACCGAGCGGGAATATAAAAGAGCTTCGCATAAATTTGCATGTTTGGCAAGTTGGAACTGACTTGGCCGTTTTGTTTGCTGCAATCCTTCTGTTAACCCATTACCACCACAACTTAAAAGAATACAGAAAGCAAAATATGCACACATTTTTGCCGAGTTTTTGTCGTTTGAAGCCGTGTTGACAATTCGTGAAAAACTGAAAATCGTCCACAGCAAAAGTAAAAATTGAGTTTGCTATATTATTTGCTAGCAGCTCTTCTTTTGATAGCACACTGATACCCAGAAGGGTTGACTGAGGAACTAAAATTGGTATATTCTTTTTATTTATTTTTTTTTTGGGGGGGGAGGGGTGGAAAAGTACTGATATATTAATATACCAAAACAAAAGCAGTATTGGTTTCAGGATTATTTGTTATTTTTTTTTTGGGGGGGGGGGGAAGCAGGGGGGGAGTAGAGTCCCTCCTCATCGGACCAGGTAGATAGGGAATTGCCACGTTACCCTATCATTGCAATGATTGTAAAAGGCATCTTAGGTAAAGCAGAAACCTAAACAAAATGTGCGCAACACAAAACTTAATAAGGGCTTCTGCCAATCTGAAGTCGCGATATCAATTAATTTTAAAATATCATGCATAGTTGCCCATTTGATTTGTTAGTTCGTCTGCTGCCCATCACTACCATGGCTTTAGTAAAATCAGAAACGTCAACTAAATCCGTACTCAATGAAAATCAAAACTAAGTTGGAAAAACTGAGTTGGCCATTTTATTTGCTATTCACTTTTTCTGTTAACCAATCCCAACTACGATTTGAAGATCCTTTTGTGTTAATACAGAAGCAACAAAACGTCATGGCACTTTTGCCTCAATGCTGCCAGTCCGGGCCTGAAACTGTTTTCATCCCACAAATAAAAATGTCACTAATGGACGAACGAACACACAACTTTGCGAATGCTATATTTTGATAATTTGAGAATTACGATAACACTTGCTATTGATGTAGTTTACGCCAAATGATGCGCATATGAAAAATGCCTTGTATTTTTTGTAGAACCGTGTTCAACAGTATCACGTGATTCTATCGTCCTTTAACTTCTAGCCTACAATTGGTTTATTCGTTGTGGTCGTCGTAAACCAATAGTTGACTGAAAAAGATGGTCTGCTCAGTGACTAGCAAGGGGACCTTGACAAATTTTCTGCCATTTAGTGCTGGCCAGGGTAGTGTGGTAGACTATTAGCGGTTACGGGCTTTACTCTAATCTAGTCTAAACGTTATCTTTGCCCCCAGGGGTGATCGGAGGTTTCTAGTTCGATCCCTGAGGTTGTCCCTCTTCTTACCAAACGCTGTTAAACCGTGGGAAGGCCACGGGGTAAAAACTCGAGTAAAATATACTGTGGAATATACTGCGGGGCAAAGGCCGAGTGTAAAGACCGAGGAAATAAAAGCCACGAAAAAAAAACCTTTATTTGTAAGCTGCCAGGCAATTTTGCAATTTGTTTTAATCAAGATTTTTGCAAAAGGCAAAAAACAGTACATCAAATATTATACATTTTTACAAATAAAATAAATGCCTGCAAAGGGAAGACACAACTATTTTTCAATTTTTTTCTTGTATCTTGAAGTAGGAAATTTCGTGACAGTCTTAAGTACAATTACACAAAACGTTTGTTACGGTTAACAGGGCGCTACAATGAACATTTGGAACATCCATCTACCATTTACGGTTTATGTGGCTACAGATACCTAAACGGGACGGATCGTAGATACAGCAGTCGCGTTTATTTCAACTTAACCCCCCCCCCCCCGATCCCAGTCAAATGTTATTTTTTCTTACACTAACAAACTTTCCCCTTAAAACTGATGCTTGAGATTGGGTAATGTGCCATTTGATATTAATAAACAAAAATGCAACGTTAAATGTAAGGGTCTAAAAGTCAAAACCTAGAAGGAACACGGACAAGCTTTGACAGTCAGGGTCTAGGTGTAAAATTTTGTCAGTAAGAGGCTGGTAAGCATTAGACCCATACTACCCGGTGGTTAGCTTAGTTCTAGTCTGTTCGGACAGAACGTGTGTATGAACTGTTGTAGCAGGTTTTCTTTGTTCTTAGCATATTGTTATTATTGTTTGTTATTGTTATTGTATTAAGGTACTTTAAATCACAATTTTCTTGTGAAGTTTGGCATTTTGTCTTATGATGCTTCAGAATTTTTTATTATATTTCGGCGATTTATGGTAGAGGATAAGCATTAATGCTCTGCTGTGAATATGCTGTGATGTTACTAAATCGAAAAATAATTTTCAACATACAGCAAAGCAGGAAACTTATATCTACTACCACTGGATCATCACATGGGTCTTTGTAGGAGGATTTCCAGTTTTTCGTCAAAATGTATTTATTCCTGGCCACCGGGTAGTAAGGGGCTAATGCTTACCAGCCTCTTACTGACAAATTTTACACCTAGACCCTGACTGTCAAAGCTTGTCCGTGTTCCTTCTAGGTTTTGACTTTTAGACCCTTACTCTAAACATTTAACGTTTCGTTTTTGTTTATTAATTCGTGTTACTTCTAGAATTGCAGCTCAACTGTAAAACAGTGCAGTTGACGGTCAAAGCTAAGAGTTTAACACAGAAACCCTAGGCTGATGCTTACTAACCAGGCTATTGCCAATGTTAACAATAAAAACAAATCCTTATGGAAAAGGCCTTATGGAAAGGGCACATCTACAGAGCAATACCTGGAAAATGAGCTAAGAACCAGCTTTATAGGACAAATGGTATGACCTGTAGAGAGGACAGATGAAAGTATCCCCAGAACAACAAGAACAAGAAGTTGTCTATTTGGCCCCTGTCTGCAGCTCGTGTTTAGCTTGACCGAATTTCACAATTTTTGAACTGAAGACAGGCATTGACTAGTGAAGGCTAGATTCCAAATTTGGTTTAGAGATGTTTACTTTTGACGAAGTTATAAGCTCTCAAAGTTGAGAGTTTAACACAAGAGTTCCTAGGTCGACCCTTACTAACACTGGCTATCGCCAGTGTTAAGGGGCGGTTTAACAAATCATTGGCGGTTTAAAATCGTTGTCATCTCTGGTAATGCGGAAGTGTAGGGGCACACGGTAAATATTCTAAAGCTTCCCCAATCAAACCTGCTGGAAAATACGAATAAATTCTGGTGAGCGGCGAGCAAGCCCCCCCCCCCCCCTTTCCTAGACCCTAGAGGAGCAAAACATCAAATTGCAGTGTACGTACGGTACTCTTTTCTTCGACGCAGTAAGAAAGCACAACCTGAAAGCATCTGTTCTGGCCACGCCATTCACTTTACAAAACTCGAAAAAGCAAAAAAAAAAGAGCGGTAGACGGACGTGTGCGGGGAGGAGTGGGGAAGGGGGATGCTCCCGTGTGACAGGGTGTTGATTTTTTATTTGCATTAAAAAAACAACCTATTTGTTTTCTCCTAAATTAGCAAGATAGGTGAGTAATCCCAAGTTTTCGTTTCACATAATTGGCTGGTGCAGACAATCACTGCCTAAAGGCTGATAGGTTAATTGCAGGTGGGCCACTTCAATAATTTCCCAGTTTTTTTTTTATTTTGTTTCCTTGGTTTGTTACAAAGGACAACAAGGCGCATTTGTCAGAGACCTAGCTTTAGCTGAATCAGACTTCACAATCATGAGCAAAGAAATTCTAAAAACCAGCAATCAGTGCGTGTAGGCATGCTTTCTTGAGGAGCAGGTGATGACGTGCTTGCGTGAGCCTAAAGTCTTTTGCAATTCCGTATCCAGTTTACTCTTCGGTAGATCTCCCCACTAACCCCTTTCTTGCCCCCCTCCCCCCAAAAAAATAAAGCTCGACTCCTGCTCAGTGGGCAAAATAATGTCATGTCGTGTAAGGTAAAATAGTATACTTGATTCACAAAAACAAGAATTTTCTGTACTCTCCTACCTACAACTCACAGGCATATATTTTGTTTTCGTTTTAAACTTGATAAACTTACAGGCTTTATATCCCGCCCCATCTTCCTTATATTATTATCACCCTCGTACGACTTTGGATTTGGAAAACTATTTGGTTAGTTCAGGGACAAACAGTGGCAGTCCACTCCTGACTAATCAAGCTTTTAATTATGTAACGACAATGCCTTTAAGCCGTAATTGTGCTGCCAACTCAGTGCCGCAGGAAAAAAGTGAGAGGGTGGGGATTATGGGGCCACCTCCTTCACCGTAAACCAAACTGAACAAAACTGCAAACTTTACGTTTCTTTTTGAATTGATTAATTGTTTATTTGCGTTTTTTTTTGCTTGAACGAGACACAATGCTGCATAAATTCTGCCATTATATGTGAAATGAATATGTGAAATAAGATGCTTCAGTTGCTCTGAAAAATACTTCGAAGCTCTCCCCAACACCCGAAGCTGGCTTTATTCGTCCTCCTCCACAACTTTTCTTGTCTGTGCCACTGGACAGAGTAACGGAGGCTCTTCCTCATTACCGAACACTTTTTAGGCTGACAAGTTTCGATGACTCGTATTTTAAACAATTTTTAGCACTAATAACGAGTGATGTCAAATTTGAAAAACATATGAATGTGTAAAGGATTTTGAATCGGGCACCTCATTAAAGTCTACCCCCCCCCAACCCTGGCCATCGCCACACCACTTACATCATAACTCCCTCCCTGTATTATCCCCTTCTAAAGTAAGTTACTGAAAACATTTCTAGGAATTTCTGCTCAAGGTTTTCATGTTGCATAGTTTTCTAATCATATTTTTCTCTGCCCCTTCCCCCCCCCCCCCCCCGCGCTTCGGAGCAGAGTACCCTGAAAATGCACTGTGTCATGTAAATGAGACGAATAAGTATTTTGTAGGAATTAACCTACAGCATAAAAAATAAAATAAAATACGAAAAGTTAAAGGAATTTTTTTTTATAAAAACATACGATTTTTTTTATATAAAATGTCATTCATTGTTTTGCTGAAAAGGGGACCTGCTGAGATTGGTATTTGAAGTAGCTCACACCTTACAAAATCAGCTGGAGTATAATTCGACCGTAGGTAATAAATGGCTACTTCTGCAGAGGCATTGAGTGACGCTTCTGCTGCTGAAGCTAGGAAAAGGGCAAAGTACAACCGCTATGTGCAACCGCTATGTGTTTTGCCCTGTTGCCATCGAGACGCTTGGGTCCATTGGGTGCCAGGGTCTCTCCTTGATTAACGCTATTGGCCGCATAATTACCTGTAAGGATTTAATTAGTGGCTTAATTAGTCTTTATAACAGAAACAATACAACTAATTGATTGAATACATATTTGCATAAATATCATACATTATTAATTGCATGAACCGAATATTTATTCGGATAGATCAAATTGACTCCATATAAGTGAAAATAATTAGGAGTCCTTTTTCAAAGACGACCGAGAGGCAGCAAGATTATTGTAACCTGACCCAGTGTAATTATTTCTATTCTTAGAGTTTAAAGTATGGCATTACCAGTTGACAATATTTACGACATTTCGTAGAACTTAAATTTCTTTCTAGAAGTAGATTTAATTATGGTAAGATTGTCGCTCATGATCGATCACTTCGAAGAATAACAACAAATCACTCCCACATGGGACAGTTAATTATATCGGCAGGTAAAACTCAAAGCGCCGAATACGGGGAACAATTAATGAACCCGAATACAACAATAGAATGATTGACAAGCGTAGAGGTCCCATTTGGTGATAAGAGCCCAAGCTGTCAAAACCACGCAATACTTCGAATTGCTATAATTAATCAATGCAACAATGGAGCGATCTTAGATGATAACACTACAGTATATAAACTGAATTTCGGAATGCGTGAAATCAGTCGTTCAGCAGTTGCTTAACTCGTTCACGCCAGCCGCTTTCGTGAGGTCCCGAATCGAAAAGCATGCAAGGCCAGAAGCTGTGCCGTATCTTGGACGGAGCTTCACCGTAGAGCTAGAGCCATGAATCGATAGCTACGACCAAGCTTCAATAATTGAGCTAAGTATTCAATTCAATAGCAATAGCTATGAGTGTTGAGGTTAACTAGTAATAATACTTGCGCTACTAAATTAGTCCTGATCATCTAATTATTTTTAGAGATATAATAATGATTTAGTACCGCTCGACTTAAATCAGTAATGCCATTCGTTCGACTCATTGCCAATAATTGTAATCGAAACCATTAATCATAAATCATCAATGATTTAATTGGCCATATTGTGGGGTCAATATTGTGTACATCGGAGTGTCGATTAAACGCCCAAGTAGTTGATGAATGATTGTTTATTATTTAGACTTCCCATTTCTGTGCATACTTATTGCTTTTATACAATTGATTGCCCTTTTGCTATCCTGATAATAACGTTTGTTCTGGTCTAAACGTTCACTGGAATAGAACATTACAATGGTATCATAAGTGTGATTCTATTTCCCTTAAATCCCCGGAAAAGAAAATTGGAAAAATAATTTTAAGAGCATTCAGTTGTATTTTATGGCAATAATTTCGAAATGGCATTTTACAGTCTTAAAAAGCTGAAATTTAGCATTAAATTCGAGTAAGAATTTTCTGACAGTTAGCAACAATAGTTGGTTTGTTTACAAACAAATTCTAACACTTAAAATTGCGGGAAAATTTAGTAGCCTATTTTATGAAAAGTACTCTAGTTTTACTTTGTTGAAAAATAACATTGTTGATTTTGCTTAAATGCTAGCAATTGTTTCATGAAATTGCTGATTGACATGTTCAGTACTATGAAATATTTTTTAGTGTATTATCTTGTGTGCATTTAAAGGTTACTTGCATTTAAAGGACCCATATACCCTTTTATTGTGGCAATTTTAGTCAATTTTGGGCAGCTTATAGGCCTAAATTGAGTTCAGTACATTCTTGTTTATTAGTCACAGTAGTGCTAATTTTCTATGAAATTATTTGTGGTTACGTTTAACATAACCTCTGTCAAATTATTGCTGACTTCAGGTGTTAAAATTTAGGAAAAGTTCAGTATTTTCCGTTTTAAAGGGAAAATTCGTCACTTGTGAAAAATTGTAGAAAATTTTCAAAGTGCTTAAAATTTAAGACTTGTGCTACAATTAGGTTTAAATCTAGCTTAAGCTTCGAATATTTGCTTAAAATCTAGTTAAATAATGCCTAGAACTAGAAATAATTGTGCTAGATGCACAGTTCAAGTCTCGTCGAGAGGCAGGCCTATTAGAAAAACTCAAACCAAGGTGATTTTGTAGAGTTTAAGGATGCTTCAGTTAGCACTTCTAATTTAGATAACACAAATACCACTCCAGACGAGTCGGATAGAGAATCAGAGCATTCTGATAACATCGATACTATCGACGGGATCGATGATGCATTATATTTGACACCACCCAAACGAGTTCAGTCTCGTTCAGCAAACCGCTCTACTCAAAATAGGGGTAATACTAGAAATCGAATTCGATCCAGGTCTCCACACGATAATCGTGCACCACGTAAAACCCGTACCCCTTTAAGTTCCCAAGTACCACTTAGTACTCAGGTATCACTAAATAATCAAGTACCACCCAATAATCAGGTGCATACAAATCAAAATGTATCATTAAACCAAAACATGCCACTAAATCAAACTATGCCACTAAGCCAAACCGTGCCATTAAATTTAGCAGCATCACAGCATATCATGTGTCACCAATATGCCTAACCTGCAAGTGCAAACAAACGCTCAAACACTGGTCAATATCCAATTGCCAATTAATTCGCAAATACCAAATCATTACCATGCTCCTATTACTCCAAATGTAGTAATAAACTCTCAGGTTCCACCTGGAAATCAAACACCGCTAACTTTAACCCCAAATCACATAAGCGGGCAACAATTCAGTGTGATGGAGGAAACTCATCTTCAAAGAATTTTAGACCACACGTTAGCAGTCTGTTTACAGTCAACAAATGATAACATTAAAGCAGTGAATGGTAATCACTTATCACAGAACCCATCACAGAATCTAATCAAAGCAGGGATTTGCATGGTAAATCTAGACTTTGGGAAGAATTACGCTCAGCCAAGAAAGCTATTTTACCTTTTGCAGGATATGACTCGTTAGATATTTTTGCTTTCGCACTAATAGTCAAAAAATTTGCGCACATTAGCTCCTTCATTACAAGATTCGGAACTAGTTTCTGTCGCATGCAGCAAATGCACAGGACCAGTTGCAATTTATTTAGCCATGAATCCGCATATTGCTAACTTCTCGAAATTGGTAAAGTTTTAAGAAAATTTTAATCGATAGGTTTGGTTGCGGAGGTGACATCATCTACCCCACATTTGTTTCACGCAATGCGGCTCAAAAAGGGAGAAACTATCGAACTTTTTGCTGCTAGGCAAAAATTGCTTCACAACTTTGGAGAATTAACCCACAGACTCTGCAGCCCAGCGGGAATTTAAACAATTAACGAAGGATGACGGAATGCGTTCGGTATTTCTTCATGCTATGCCACGGGAAATTGAAGTTCATGTAACATCACAAATGCATACCACGTTCAGGGATATGTATAACGCGACTATCTATAAAAGAGCAGTTTTAGGAGGATTCCAGGGAGACGAAGACGATCTTAACTCTGCTAAATCAGGAAATAAACAAATTTCAAATGCCGAAGTTAATAATCTTGCTTTTGGCAAAATGCTAGACCAGATAAACTCGTTAGAAAAACGGATAACTAAACTAAGTAACGCTAAAACCAAAAATGTTGAAGCTAAAGTTAGTGCCATACTAGCTTTAGCTTCATACTAGGGAAGAAAATCTACAACGAGTTAGACAACGTTGGGAACAGATTAAGTCAGAATGCGGGTTTTCTAACAATAAATCCAACAACAAAACGGTCATGGAGGAAACCGATACAGGGGAAATAACCGTGGAAAACGCGGAAATTATTTTTCTGGTTTCGATAATAGGGATTCTGTTCCGTTTAACAAGAAAACTAACAACCCTTACTCATATCAGGCTAACACTAGCAATTACAGTAACAATAATAACGCTAACGGACAGCAGAAACAAAATAATGGTAACAATTATGGTGAACAGCAAAACCAAAATCAAAATCAAAACCAGCAAAGACAAAATAACAACAACCAAAACCGTGTTCCACAACACGCTACAGACGTAAACGAAGGTAGTGACTCATGTCAAAATGGTTGTAGTTTAAAAAACGAGCTATTAGTCTGAATGTTAACAGGGATTCAGGACTAAACTCAGAGCAACCAGAACAGAGCAATGAAGATGAAAATCCACACGTCAGCTCAGTTCATGCTCAAACTCCTGTTAGCCAAACTAATGAAGTAAACGGTACTCACTTCTTAAAAGTAAAATGTGTTCCATTATTTTCAGACGATGCAAATAAATTGATGCTTTATTTGTATTCAAACGTCAAATGGCACCAGCAGAAACTTGTTAGCATTACCATGTTTAGCGTCATATTTTGGCAAAATTCCGTCAAAATATGTTGCGAGGTCTATAGAGAGCAATAAAAATCTCGTAAATGAATTCACAAATGCTTTAAAAACAGTTAACAATAAGTATGACTTAACTTGTGACACAGTAATCGTAACACTATTCGAGGATGGTTTAGATGCCACACATTTTCATTCGGAATTAAATCCAGTTGATATTGCTTTATTAGGTAATGAGCGCACAGTTCAGTTCAAACATACGAGTGAATCATTCTATAAAGATGGAGTTAAAATGTATTCGGGCACTTCTATTGGCATCTCACAAACAGAGCAGAACGATTGGAAAATTAGGATTCCAACAGTTGTTGGAACGTTCGAGCCTACAATCTGCTTAACGTTTTGGGACAGCAAAAATGTTGCCGACCCGAATGCTTCACCAGTGAAACACTCATTGTTGGGAGAGCGAGGAAACTTGCTTACGAGCATTTCAGCTCAACCGGGCAACAGATGGTACACACAGCACCACCTAGCGTCCGAAGTTGCTACTAGCTGTGAGTGAGAGCAGAAAGCGAAGCATCGCTCGACTTGGAGCAAACAGCGCCTAATGCTGATAATGTTCAATGAACACAGTTTTAAATAAAACTAAGGTTAAATATCTGGGTCCACACTTAGTGTTTGATGTCGGAAATAGGCCAGATATATGTTTACTGGGCACAGGTTATTCACTTTCATTAATTACAAACACAGCAACACAACGCATGCTTAAGAATTTTAGCATCAAATATCATTTAATCGCAATGGCCACACTAGTAAATTTGGTTGGTGTCGGAAATCGTCAAATTAACACTGATAGGAAAATAGTAACAACTATAGAAAAATGTGAATTTTCTAGAAGCCAAGAATTTGTTATCATACCTGATGGTTCATTTGGCGATATTTCAGTACTATTGGGTTACGATTTCATGTCAAACAAATCAGATTCATTAAATTGCCCAGATAACGTCTTAACCATCGGTGATTTAAAATTTCAAATGTCAGCTTCACCAGAATTAGCTCATGTCGCTTATAATCAAAATAAGGAAATAATAAACAGGGAATATTATAAACCCAATCATATTTACGTAGTATCACTTAAAGTTGCTGCAGATGTAGAGACTGATGAAAATCCTAAATCTACGTGGAACTGTATACCTAAACAGCATTCAATAGACATTACTGTGTCTTTGTTACGAGACGAGGTAATTCCATCAAATTGTGAGAGCAGGATAACAAGTTTACATTTCCCATATCCCGAAATACAAACAGGAGTATTCCAACCTGAAAATGGCGAATTTCCTGTACGTCTTGCTCACAGTCTTGTTAACATGACTCCCACAGGTATTATTCCAGTGATGTGCAGTAATTTTAATGGATTTGATGTAGAACTAAAAGCGGGTACTATCCTAGGCACGTACACGACAGCTATTATCGAGTACGAGAATGACGCTTCCGTACTCCCTATAGATGCAGGTGAAGCACAACCAGTAAATTCTAAAATGTACCGAGTTCATTATTGGACGTGAATTATTGGATAAATACATTGATGAAATGCAAAGAGTAGGTATCATCCAAGAAGGAAAATCCGAATGGTTATCTCCTTGTCTAATGATAAAGAGAAGGCCAACTGGTTATAGAGTAGTTGTAGACCTACGCGGCCTAAATTCTGTCGTGGAAAGTGTAAGTGTTCCAATACACTGTGACAGAAAGCATGGCTCACCTTAGCGGAGCTAAGTATTTTACACGCTTAGACTTCAAGTTCGGATTTACCAACTTAAACTAGCTGAATCAGCTAAGCCTAGAACGTGTTTCTCTTCAAATTCTAAAACATATTTCTTTAACCCGGCTCTAATGGGCCTTAAAACAGCGCCTGAGCTTCCAATTTTGTGCACAACAAATATTTGCAGATGTGCTAGGAGCCTATTGTACCGTCTATCTTGACGATTGTCTACTGAGTAGTCCAGATCTTAAAACCCACATCAATCATGTGAATCGAGCGCTAGAGCTAGTCGCTCGTTCCGGATTAAAGCTAAGTGTTGAAAAATGCGAATTTGCACGTGAACAAGTCAAATTCTTAGGTTTTGAGCTAGACGAAAACGGGATACAATCTGATAGCGATAAAACAAAGGCTATGAAGCAGTATCCTACGCCTTAAACACCTAAACAAGTCCGTTCATTCTTGGGTATGGTAAATTTCTACAGACAACATATTTCTTCATTCGCCGAAATATTACAGATTTTGTCCAAATTAACAAGGAAAAAATGTAAATTCATGTGGGGCGAAGATGAAGAAAGAGCTTTTCAGGAACTTAAGCGAGCTATGATAAACGCTGCAACGCTGTAACACCCTGATTTCTCTAAACCATTTTTCTTGGAAATTGACGCTAGTGGAGTAGTGATCGGAGGATGTTTAAGTCAGTATCATGGAGGTATAAACTACCCCTTAGCCTACACTTCTCGAACCCTCACTGAGGCGGAAAGAAAGGAAACAACCACAACTAGGGAAATTCTAGCGATTATGCATTGTATAGACTCTTTTCGTTGCTATTTACTTGGTAAGATGTTTTTCCTGATGACAGACCATTTAGCAATTTGCTATCTTTATTGTGCCTCATCTCCCCCTAAACTCGAAAGAATCTTACTTCAACTCAGGGAATACGAATTCATCTTACGTCATGAGTCAGGCCGACTTTTAGCGGTTTCTGACCCGCTATCTCGTATTTCCAGTCAATTTCCAGACTGGACACGACAACACCTAGCGGCAGAGCAATGAAACGATCCGTTCCTAGGCGAAATCATAAAATGTCTTAAAGATCAGTCATCCGAGGATCTGATCGACGCTTTAAACAAGCGAAACATCTTTTATAAAGATTATGACGGAATTTTATACAGAATTCGACTTGCAGACCCAGATAAAGGCCGTATACACAATTTAGCACAGATGTGTATACCAAAATCTCTACGGAACTATTTTATCCGAGATTACCATTCCACCCCAGGCGCCGAACATCACGGTGCTCATAAAACTAAAGATTTAATTGAGCTATACTGTTATTGGCCTAAAATGTTCGATGAAATTGCTCATTACGTTAAAACTTGTCAAGTATGTCAAGCTTACGTTAGACCTAACAAGCCACTTAATGTTAAGCTAAGAGCTTACCAACCCCTACAGAGACCAGGTCACGCATGGAGTTCGGCTCTCATAGGACCTTTAAATAGAAGCGTTCACGGGAACATGTACATAATATCGTTAATTGTCGACTTCAGTCGTTACGTAATTGCAGTCGGAATTCGCGATAAGAAAGCTGAAACCATAGCTAAAAAGTTGTTTTCTCACCTCATAGCTAGATACGGAGCACCCGTGCAACTGCGCGGAGACAACGGAAGTGAGATAAACAACGCTATTGTGGCAAGATTGTAAAATTTGTTCAATATTAAACAGATAAACTTCACTCCTAACACGTCGTGGGTAGGAGGAACAATAGAAGCAGCAAATAAAAGAGTAGAGACAGTACTACATAATATTTCAACTATAGAAAAATATGAATTTTGTTGTCCAGAAAGCAAGTTGTCCAGAAAATTGGTGTAAATACCTCTAATTAGTGACTATAGCACTAAATGCGTGCCCTAATTCGACCACACTAATTAGTTCTTACTATTTACATCATGGTTCTGAATTCAGATTGCCGAGTGCACTAGCTTTCGAACCACCACGAATCTGCTATGATAGTGATGACACTGTAGTACGTCTACAGAGTAGACTACAAGCAGCATTCAAAGTCGCTCGAGCGCATACTTGGAAAGCAGTTAGGAGACGACAAAACTTTTATGATCGCACAGCACGTCCTTATCGCTACATCATAGATGATTACGTGTTATTACGCGACTTCTTACCTATAAAACAAATTTCTCTGAAATTGCTTAGAGCTTGGACAGGACCTTACAGAGTAATGGAATTCTTTAACGACGTTATCGTTCGTATTGTACACTTTTTGGATCCACTTAAAGTCATTCACGCACATGTGAACAATTTAAGACCATGGTTCCTTAGAACGAATAACCAACCTGTTCCTTTTCACGGACCTACAGACTTGGAATTATCGGAGCAGCTTAACGAAACGTTGACGGAAGTTGAAATAAAATTACAAGAATACATAGCAAAACTGTTGGAAGATCCGACGGACCAATTATCGGAGATTCATCCACCAACGTTTACGTCTTCCGAATCCGACGATGCAGCTAGCAGCAGAAACAAGCCCAACTAAGAAACGCAAACGCGTTGAGCCAAAATCGGCCGAATATTTACAAAATAAATACCGTAAAATAGATTACGGACTTAATAAGCAAAGAATGCTTGGTTCTACGCATGGTTACGATATACGTAGCAGTAGTATTACCCCAGAAATTAGGCTGCGTCGGCAGTTGGAAGAGGCAAACGTTGACGATGAGTAAGTCTTTGCGTATCCAACGGAGAACAAAGGAAAACATGGCGTCACCGTGAAGGAGCGTTCACGCGCTCTGCACCCGGGGACCCTAGTGAGAAAAATCGGAAATAGCTTTCCGAAACTAACGCATGATTTTTTTTTTAATTAAGGATAACACGAAGCAGAAGATGCTTATTTGTGTTAGCAACAGATTACATTTTCAAGTAAAAATTCTATACATAAATGAAAAAATAACATTAAAAAGCAGTAAGTACATTAAGAATAAGAATAACATCTTAACAAGATTATCATCATCATAGTGCAGTGGTTTGTTAAAATACACTTATGTAATAATGTATGAGTTATGAGTTTGAGGAGACATTTCCTGCTAGCAAGAAGTTTATTTTCAGTTTGTTTTTTAATTCATTAAATGTTTTGATATTTTTCAAGTTATCAGGGAGGTTGTTGAACATATGATTTACATAGTAGTTTTTTCGCATTTTTCCATAAAAGTTTCTCCAGAGTGGAGTAGATAAAGTTGTTCTTCTGACAATTGTACTACGTTTTAATTTATCATATTTCGTTCTTAGTGCAAAGTAATACTTTAGAAGTGTTACGTAGATTTTAAGATCCTCAACATTCATTAAGTTGTTTTCCTTCATAATTTCTTTTGTTTTTTTATTATTTTTAAGATCTGTAATAAACAATGTTTTAATGATTCTATTAAGAGTTTTTTGGAGCCTAAGCATCAACGTTTTTGTTGCGTTGCCATAAATTTCAATCCCATATCTAACATTGGATTGCACCAAAGCATCGTAAATTAACTGTTTGTTTTTATTATTCAACATGTACCTGATATGATAGATTTTGGGCATAATTTGTTTTAGTTTTTTGATAAGCATATTAATGTGTTCTTCAAATTTCCAGTTTTCATCATGTATATCCCTAAGTATTTTGCAGATGTAGCTTTTTTTATGTCTGTGAATTCAATTTGAGTAAACGGATTTTTGTAAAGGTGTAGGGAAATATTTTCTTTGACTTGATTATGGCTGGATTTGATATCAATCTGTATGGTTTTTTCCTCGCTAATGAATACCTCATTAGTGTAACACCAAGTTTGGACCTTGTCAAATTCCTTTTGTAATTTCTGCATCATTTTGGAATAATTAAAATCACATGCTAATAAACAGATATCATCAGCAAATAATACTAAATTAATATCGTTTGCGAGGTCATTAATATAAAGTAAAAATAAAATTGGTCCCAATACCGGTCCTTGAGGGATACCAGACTCACATCTGCAAGTATCACTTTTTACTTTGCCAATTTTAGTAATTGAGGTTCTGTCAGTTAAATAGCTTTGCAAAATATTGAAAATTTTTCCACGAAAGCCATTATTTATGAGTTTATCAAACAGAATGCTGTGATCAACTGTGTCGAATGCCTTTTGCAAGTCAATCAGCACTAATCCAACATATTTTCCTTCATTTAATGCATTTGTAGTGAATTCATTGATATAACTTAGTGCGTCAACAGTACCTTTTTGTTTTTGAAAACCGTATTGTTTTTTTGAATAAATATTATATTTCCCAATAAATTTTGTAATGCTGTTTGCAAAAAACTTTTCGATAATTTTATTGATTGAAGGTAGTATCGCAATTGGCCTGTAGTTATCGTATTTTTGTTTAGTACCTTTTTTGTAAATAGGCCTGATTATTTGTGTTTTTAGTTTATCTGGCCATGTTTCGGTATCAATAATACAGTTAATTAAATAACTAATACATTTGGCACTATTTTCAGCAGCATTCTTAAAGTTTTCCATCAAGAATCCATCTTCACCAATTGCGCCTGTAGCTTTTATTCCTTTGATAATCTTTAAAACTTCATTTTCTTCTGGATGCTGAACCATCATACTATTTGCAACACTGTCTAATTTATGGGACTGCCTATTATATTTTTTAATTCGATGATATTTTTCTTTTAGTTTATTTGCTTGTTGATTAAAAGTTTTATTAAATTCATTACAAACTTTGTTAATTTCATGATTTTTAAAGTTTCTGTGTAGTGTTTCGTCAACATTGCTGGCGCTTTTTCCTACAAGTTTATTTATTGTATTCCACATATTTTTAGAATTCTTCTCATTTGACTCAATAATTGTTTTATAATGGTTTTGCTTGTCCCTGCGTATGCAATGGTTTGCCTTTCTTTTAATTTCCTTGTATTTATTAATAAAGAAAACATTTACTTTTTTGCCAGACTGTAATTTTTTCCATAGGTTATTTTTTTCTTCGATTAAGTTTGTAGTTTCAACCGTTGCCCAGCTTTTATAATAGGCATTACTACATTGTCTGTGAGGCTTAGTTTTTACAATTATGCACTCATCATAAACACTTTTCAATTTAGTTTCAATTTCTGTATACAATTCATTTGCATCTTTATATTTATTCAAGTAATCCCAGTTTATTTGTTTGAGTTTCTTGACTATTTTTTGGTGTTTATAATGTAAGTCTTCGTTTTTATTTTCAATGGTTTTTATGCAGTTTTTTTTATTCCATACAAATAAAGCTGCACTATAGTGATCAGAAATCTTTGTTAGAATTGTCATTCCCTTGCTCTCATTTTTTTCAGTTTTGCACATTATATGATCAATACAGGACATAGTTTGATGACCGTTTTTAAATTCTTCTCTTGTAATGGTATTTATTTTATGTTCGAAGCCTAGCTGTGCCATTTTAGTTTCATAATATTCACTTCTATTTGTTTTTGTACTAGAACTTTTATGGTTTAGTATGTCTATATTCATGTCACCAGCTATGATTACGTTTTTACATTCTTTATATGTATTTATTATTTTACGTAATTCTTTAACAAATTTAATTTTGCTGGAGTTATTTAATTTTGGTTGTCGATAGAGCAAGATGACTAAAATTTCTGTTCCGTTCCAATTTATTTTCGCTGATATACAATCATCCGTATCGAGTTTATGACTTTCATGTTCGTAGTTATATTTTTTATTAATATATAACATTACTCCACCTCCTTTAGAAGTGTGATTCCTAGTGATGCCAATTTGGTTATAATTACGAAGAGAGTACAAGCATTTTTCGTGTTCTTTAATACCAATTTCAGTAAGTGAAATGATATCCCAGTCTATTTGACTTTTATGGAGTTCATGATGAAACATGACCCAGTTTAAATGCATGCTACGGATGTTAGTGTGAATTAGTTTAAAAGAATCTACACTTGGAGCTTTAGAATTCTTCAAGGTGCAACTCACATCTTCAAAATTATTTGAAATTAAATTTAACTCCTCATCTTTGCAAGCCATCAAGGTTAAGGTCTTTTTCAGATTTTATAACCTTAATTATTTTGTCACCCTCGTTATACTTCATACGAATTTTTCCTTCACGGAACCAAGTAAATTTGATATTATTCTGGCGTGCAAACTGTTTTGCTTGCCAAAAAAGTTTCTTGTGGTATGGGGTCATATGCTCGTTGAGATAAATATTTGTCCCATTTCCATTTGAAAAACAGTTGTCATTTGTCACTTTTTTTTTGCGGTTTGTTAGCCAGTTATCCCTATCTTCACGGAATTTAAACTGTAAGACAATCGACGGCACTTTATGTTTGTTACTGTTTGGAATGCGATGTCCTTTATCAATTTGACTTTCTGTGTAGTTACTTATGCCAAAATTTTTCGCAATCCGCAGCACTGTATCTTTTAGTTGTTCGTTTGGGCACGTGTCAGCTCCAATTATTTAAAGGTTTCTGTTCCTAGAGTATTGTAACTGCTCCTGATGTTCCATCTTCATGGTTTCCACTTCTTGAGTTACCATTTTGTTTGCACCCAATTCAATGTCCGTCTTGGCTAGTTTTTCAGTTAAAGCAATAATATCTTTTTTTAATTGTTTATTTTCTGTTTCTATTTTTTCCACTCTATTAGTAAGGAAATCCACTGCTTTGACCACCTCTCGTATTTCGGTTTTAAGTTCCATTAAAATATCCACTTTGGTAGTAAGCTTAAATAGCATTTGTTTTATTTCAACAATATCTTCTTTCATTGGTTTTTCGCTGTGGTTTCCTTTATTTATTTCCCTGGTTGGGTTTATTTTTTCCTTTTCATCTTCTTTCGTTTGTTTTTCACCACAAATTCCTTTACTTACTTCTTTAGTTGGAACTGAATTATCCTTTTCTTCTTTCCCGCTGTCCGTGTCATCTTGCAGATCAAGATCGTTTGCTTCCTCCTGGTCATCCTCCGTATGCGAGTTTTTTCTTAAATCCAAACTACAGTTATTGCATTTCCAGGTTTTCTTAGCAGTCGCCGATTTATTTGTCCACTTTTTTTTTTCCAGTGAGCACTTGAAGTGATAGTTTTCTCCACAACCCCCAAAACATGTGGTGAACTCTCCGGGTTTCGTTTTCTCTTTGCAGGCGTGGCAGCTCATCGCGTGAGTCTGGCTTCATGCGTTTGTAAATTACGCCAGCTCCGAAACTGAAACCGAAGCTGAAACTGGTAAAACCGACGAATTCATTTTGAGGCATCGTATCCACATCGCCACTTAAGACACCGGATTTTTCACACAAAAAGCAGCTCGAGTCAAACTCACTGTCTTACCATGTGCTTGGAGTGTTCATAGATTGAATTCTGCGTGGATTCACGTTCACTCTTGGCTGAATTATACGCTGTTGACAAGTTTACAGTAGTCGATTTCACAAGCGGGTGCTGCCATCTTGAATTGCTTGGCAATCAAGATCTTGATTGCTAGACCAGTCATCTATGCAGATTCTATTCTCACAGTGCATGACACTAAACATAGTTACATCGCATAAATACATGAAAATAGCTTAAGTCTATTAGGTTTCAGGATGTAATGTAAAATAATTCACGGAAACTTGTAGCTTGTTTTAAAAAATACTATTCTTGAAAAATGAAAACAGAAAAATATGTACAAACAGAAAAATACGAAAATACAGAAAAAATTTATAAACACATATGAAAACAACATATAAGACGTAAATTAATGGATATTTGCAACATGACATAGAACACAATACCATTTAAAATAATAAAACATAAATGAACATAACAATATTTACAGAACCCATAACGTTGTACACTACGAAGGAAAATTTATAAAATAACGTAAATTAAAATATGTACAAACATGTCATACAAAGATTTCGCAACAATATAAACAAATTAAACCACAGAAAATATGAAACACTGGTTTAGCAAAATAAGTTTTGAAACATATAAGACATGGAAATCATAAAATAAAAACAAGTACACATAACCATGTCGTAACCGAAAATTACGGAAGGAAGTTAAAATTATTGAATGGATAAAGTTTAAGAAAATTCAACAAAGTGATTTAAACCAAAGAAATAAATTTGGAAAAATGAAACCAAAAATAATTGGACAAAAATTTTGAGTCTTTACGGTAATTTGCAATTACAGACAAGAAATACAAATGTTCAAACACTGTTGCAAATATGGAAAATTCAAATAATATGTACAACACATAAAAATCCAGGGTACTGATAAGTAAACAAACGAAATAAATGGCAACAACAAAAATGAAAATAAACATAACAGAGGATAAAATAATAATAATAAAAATGAACATTAACTATACATAGAATACCTGAAATAAAAGATCGAAATTAAGTACATATATAAGACATTGTTCGATCACAGATTTAAGAAATAAATTTAATAAATGGTCGTAACAAAATAATGGAAAAGAGGAAATAAATTTAGAACAGGGAAATTTAAATTTTGACTAATTAAGATTTCGTTCGGAAAGTTAAGAAATTAATACGATAATTTAATGTGGAAGAACTTTCAGAAATCGGTGATCATATTTCCCACAACCAATAAACTATTTACAATATATACAACCCTGATGTTGGTGTACTCAGGACGGTCGAAATCAAACTCGACCGCACCGCTTCTTTAGCAGGCAGTCGACAGCGATGATCGTCGCTGTTGTCATCTTGGTTATCTTAAATAAAAGATTTTGAATGACAAAGATTAATTTTCTATTCATAAAATTATGAATACATGTGAAATTGATATGTACTTGGTTCATTGCAAATATAACTTTCGCATATAGCGATATATGTTGTTACCTTTATTTCTCTCACGTTCATAAGAACAATATGGAGGGAAATCACTGCAACTTTGTATACGGGATTATGATGTTCAAGCATATAAATAATAGCTGGAACAGATTCTTTTCCTGACGTAATTATCATAAAATGCACGACATTTCGTGAGTAATACACCCCTCTATATCCCCCCCCCCCCACTCTGTTTACAGAAATTAAAAAGTTGTCTGAACGTAAACGAACGGCAGTATATCCTATTGCGGTAAGCTATTTTGTAACCATTTTACTATTTACAGTTCGAACGCACAGCAGAAATAAATTTTCCTACGCGCAGAAAGCCTAACCATTCAGCGCTTAGTTCGCACTACCGCACTCATTGCTGCTAATAGCTTCAAAACAAGAAATTTTGCAAGATAAATTTCGTTAACCAGACGGATGGTTACCGGTTATTTAAGAATTAAAGTTCTACGCTGTTTAAACTTATAAGTATTGTGTGTACCAGTACGGTAACTAAATTGTACCAAGAATTAATCCCCCCCCCCCAACCCCTACTAATTTTTTTCAGAATTTGAAATTATTTTACTCACATTCTAGTTAATCTAGATAGCATGTTATTCTTGAAAAGGAAACATTGCCACATAAATAAGTAATAGGCTATATAGGAGTCCAGTTTCATTAACCTAGTTTCGGACTACCTAGTTCAGTTAAAACTATTACGCAAATAAATAAAACATCAGTCCATGGCACGGATTCCCTTTCATGAATGCGAGAAAAAAAAGAGAAAGCATTTGGGGACATTCATTTCTTAAATTAAAAGTGAAACAAATGAAGGTCCCACACATATGGTGCATTAATTATTTTAAAGGCATTATTTTCAAACGTCAGGTTAAAACGGAAGTTGTACGAATGGTATATAGCTATGCTATACTATTTTAAATTTTACATCCATAAGGATATGAATTATAAAATTCAATCAAGAATTATAATAACCAATATTGCATTTCACATCCATAAGGATATGGATCATGAAACGTAAAATTGCAAGTGCATTGATTTAAAATACAGTTCGTACAAATTCCTCCTTCCAATGTTTGAAATGATTACCACCACGTTTAATAAAACAACATATCAATAAATAGATATTGATTTTATACCATATCATGTAAATGTAACTTACCTAAAAGGCCTAAAATTCATAGAGCCTATACCAGTAATATTGAAAATAAGCATTTTACCTCAAAGTAACTTTGTTTTACTTTTGAGAACCATTGATTTTAAACTAAAACATTGAAAAAAAAGTAAATGTCGCAAATGGCATATCTGTTTGCTCAAGAAGCAATAATGTATTTTCAAATTCATATATCGCATTAGATTTTTTTTAAGGTTCATAAATGACAATAATTGAATCATTATCATTTCCACTTCCAGTTAATTAAAAGTAATATTTCATAACCATTATATGAATAAATTTTAAAATAAAATTTAGACATGAATACCGCATGATGTTATTCAAAATTAATAAGAAATTTTCGTACCATATAGTCCATTGTGGCAAACCGGGCACTCGTCCCTGCAAGGGCCGGGTGCAGACACTGTTGGGCACCACTGCCCAACGCTCCGGCATTGACTTCGTTTGGGGGCAACCGAGTCCCGGACGTAGCTAATGGGGGATGAGGTCGGGTAGGGGCGGCAAATTCTCCAGCAGGCAATCCGGGAATAGGTCCTCTAGATCAGCTGGGAGAACGTCGTTCGGCGGGGCAACATCCTGCTGACGGGCGGCATTTGGAACTGGGCTAACGCCCTATGCAAATTTTGTTGCATAAAGAAAGTATTTTCAGCGTTGGCCGGCCTCCAAAAGTAAGCAGAAAACTGTTAGTTTCCTTGAAGGAACGGAGGGAACGTGACGTACCGGCAGTGGAGACACTGCCGGGCTGTTGAAGGGCTGCATCACAGAAAATGCGAACTCCGGCGCAATTGCTGAGCCCTTGCGGACTCTTCGGGCGGGGCACCGTCCACTAAGATGTTTTGCCTCGGATTCTCCAGGATTACCTCTATGAAGAAGAGCCGGAGCACGTAGGGATCTTTGTCCGGCAACATGAGAGAGTAAGGCGATGAGGGCATTCCTCGAAGAAGGCAGGCGATTTCTCGCAATATTGATAATGGTTCAGGCAGGCACCAAACAGCAGCAAATTCAACGATAAAAGTCGTAGAAAGTTCTTCAGGTACCTTGGCAAATTCGCCACAGCACTTCTTTCCTCCTTGGGAGTGGTTTTCCGCTTTCTGAGGAGGACCCATATTGAAAATTTGAAGATTGGGGAACGAAACGAAGAAGCAAGTGGTCAAGTGAAGTACATAACTTCGTGTCCGTGTAAAACCGCCGAAATTTTTCAAGTCCAAAAATGTGACCCAGAAATGGACATTGGCAAAACCAATGGGTGCAAAGTTCAGGCTTGACGTCACGAAAAAGGGGCTGTCTTTTTTCCTAGGGACCCAGCTCACCCCCTCTGCTCCTGTAGTAACCATCAGCTATTTACATGGCCTCTACCAGGCTAAATTTTGAGGTCAGATCAAGCCGGCATGGCTCGAAGCTGTGCCCAGACCTTTTCAACCCACCAACCATTTTCGTGTGTTACCCACCCCCTTCCCTCAGCTAAGAGAGTGAACATGCTCAATTGCACTCATCAGCAAGTGAAAGGGATGGTCAAAGCAAGGGCGGATCCAAAACGAAGTCTTGGAGGGGGCCGCTGGACGATTTATCTCGTTTTTCGTGCATTTCGTCGTAATTTACTTGCGTTTTTTTCGTGGTCAATTGCCTTGGAGGGGGCCGCAGGAAGAATTAACTACATTTTCGTGCATTCTTGTCGTAATTTACCTGCGTTTTTTTCAGAAATTTCGTTAATTTTTCGTGGTCATTTGCCTTGGAGGGGGCCGCAGCCCCCTCGGCCCCTCCCTTGGATCCGCCCTTGGGTCAAAGTAGGTCACAACGACTCATCCGTGACCATGACAACAGCTTGCTATCCACCTAGAAGCTAAAAACAGCAAACTCACTCTATAGGGGAAAATACAGAATTATTCTTTTAAACATTACTCAGAAACATTATTTTGTGAAATAAATGATTTATTTTCTATGTACAATGACACTAACAAATACAAAAATGTATAAATAAATAATTGTGATATGTATTATGTAACTTGGAAAGATATGTGAATAGCATAAATCATGTAGAACAAATTTCATGTATTTTCAGAAATTGTGCAACATGAATTTGGTAAAGTGTCAGGATGGCATGAATGGAGAAAAGAGGCTAAATCACAGAACAGGGATCATCCCAACATGATCCATGACTATGAATTAAAAGATAAATGATTCCTAGCCTTGTGGTGATAGCAAAAAGTGAAATTCATACATCCCACGTCTCCTTGCCATGATACACACAAAGTTATTAAGACAAATAAAGCATAAAATTTTCATGAAAAAATGATGAGAATGAAAAAAAAA
>JAHWFP010230649.1:0-23251 GCA_023313725.1 Lithobius niger
AATAACTATCGGACTTCAAGATTCCACGGTTATCTTTTATCAGAGCGAACTGAAATTTCCTATGCTTACACGGTTTTTTCTTAGTTTTCTCGAAATTGAATTTCTGTTATGGCTTGTTTCAAGCGATATTTTAGCAGTTCTGGTTCTATGCTTCATAGCTTGTAATTAATCCTGAAATAAGTAGCTAAAAAGTGAGAGCCATTTCTTACTAGTTTAACTTATTTAAAAAAATTACTTCTAGTTGTTGAAATGTTTTTGTGTAAACTACTGTGTAGCCTACTTTTTATAACACAATTTTTTTAACGAAACTGCTTCTGTAAGACGATAAAGCAATTGCTTCTGAACATTCCCAGCCAAAATTTGGAAATAGGCCGGAGGTTTTTTAGATGCCGAGATTTTAATTTTTTTTCAACTTCCAAAATTTTACAATATCATATTATTTAAATTAAATATAAATTATCGTGGTAGAATCCGTTGAATTGAAGGGCATATTGTCGAAAGGCCCCATGTTTGGCATCGCTATAGTGTAGGCCAGTAAGTCAAACACAAATTATAAAAAAAATCGCAATAAATCGCAAATTGCAATTTTTTAACATTTATTCGCAATGCTTCGCGTGATAAATTTTGAAATCGCACAACCCTATCCCGGATTATTTTCTTTACAAGCCACCCTTCCCGCCAGCAAACAAAGAACAGAGGCCTTGTAACTGGATTTGGTTTTGGTCTTACGAGACCAGAATAACAGAGAACATGTGAAAGTTGGCCAATCTTGGAGGGGCTCGGACGCAAACGAACGTTCACGACGAAGTTAGCGGTGATGTGGTAGCCTGATGAAGATAGTCGTTCTGAGCCCCTCCAACTCCAGAAAACCTGACTGTCGAAAATTTGCAAGGATATTGGAACGATAAATATCCTTTACTTTGAAATCTAAGCGTACAAAACGAAAACATGAACTCCTTGCCACTGAAGCCAAAATGGATTTTGGGACAGCACTTTTATTCCCAAAAGGGCTGATGTACCTACCGCCGTATTAAAAGAAGATCCTTCGCCTTGGCCTCAAAGCCGCATCACAAGCTGACGTACTTGCTACGGCTATCAACGCCCTCCGCGAAAGACTTGCCAATGAATCAAGCCATCGAAATGTCAAGTACCTTCATTTCCTCATTGCTGAACTTTTGAAGAAAGCTTTTTTCGCCACTTTTCATTCGTTAACTGGTTCACAAAAGCCCGGTTCAACTCAAGTTTTCTACGTGACATCGTCTTGAACGCAACATCAAACTTAAATGCATCAACCAAGCATATCCTTCTCAACCAACCACTGCACGAGTCCGATACGTTTTTCCAAGGTCTCATCTCGACTTTATCACCACATTTGGACATCTCTCGAAAGCCACAGCCTCAGACACCAAAGCCTTCATCAAACCAATCTTGCAAGAAGCTTGCAGGCTTAAAGAACCACAACTCGATGGCTGCTTCTTAAACTTCACAGCCCTCTCTACGTAAGTCATCGAATTCAAATTCACAACAAAGCAACAATCGATCCTTTTGTGGGAATCACTCCTACAAGAAACACCAAGCGGAACACCACTGCACACAGGCGCAGCAAGTACTCCTCCACCAGCAACAACAGTGAGTCTCACCGGCACCAATAACGCCTTTCTTAACCTTACATTGGCGGTCGCCTCAAGCATTTTCGACCGGCTTGGGAACAACTCTCCTCAGATATGACGATTCTCTCAATCATCTTCCTCGGCTTCCAACATTCATTTCATCAAAACCTCACCTTGCGGCATTTCATTCAAAACCTCACATTTCGGCATCACCTTCCTGGGAATTTGCGACAAAACCATCCCCTGCTCTAACCCACGAAGTAAACGAACTGTTATCCAAACAGCAATCTGCCTGTGCCCTGACCCTTCTAAGCCTGGCTTCTACAGCTCCATCTTTCTAAGGCCGAAGAAATCCAGTGGCGAAAGAATGATTTTCAACCTCAAACCACTCGACCAGTTCATGAAAATCAACATTTCAAAATGGAAACACTGGATTCCATCCGTTTTTCGCTAAAACTCAACGAATGGACCATCTCCATAGATCTCGAAGATGCCTACCTTCATGTCCCACTCCATCCAGCCTATCTCCACTTTCGGTTCATGTGCAAAGACAATGTCTACGAGTTCCAATGCCTATCATTCGGCCTAAACGCCGCACCAAGAATTTTCACGTTGTTCCTCAAGCCCATTCTAAGCCACCTTCAACGTCACCAAATCACGGCAAATGCTTTTCTGGACGATTTTCCCCTTAACAACATAACGGTCATCAGTTTCTTCAAAATAGAAACTGTACCATGACTCTTCTAACAAGCTGGACTTCGGCATCAACTTAAAGAAATCTCCTATCTCAACTCTTCACCTTTCTCGGCGTCGAGTTCAACCATGCATGCGTCAGCAAGCGTGAAACCGTCGAGTGAAAGAATAGCAGACCTTCACCAACACTGCCTCTTTCTTCCAGTCAAAGAACCACTCCTTCACGTCTCTCAATTCACTAATAGGGAAAATGGATTCCATTTTCGTCCCTTACGGCAGTTGGATGACTCTCCCCTTTTATCACTTCAGAAACGACATTTGGAGCTCATTCCACCCGTCATCGAAAGCCTTCAAGCCAACCGACGACATTTTCCCCTGGAAAAGCCTGCTTTGGTGGACAAACAAACTCAAGCTTTTAAAGACGGTCCTCCTGTACGAACCCACCCCGGACCTCCTTCTTTTAACAGACGCATCCCTGGACGGATGAGGAGCCCACATCCAACATCGCGAAACGTCTGGACCCTGGACTCCCAGCACGAAACATCACGTCAACATATTGGAAATAAAAGCTATTTACAACGCACTCGTTCACTTTCAGCACCTTGTAGTAGGCAAAACAGTCCTAGTTCAGGCTGGCAACTGCATCACATCACGTCAGACATTTTCAAGCTTAGTCTAAGCCTCAACACCACTCTTCAACTTCTACACATCCCTGGCAACCGGAATGTGTTAGCAGACACACTTTCTCGCAACAAACCACCTTCAGGGGAATGGACTCTAAAGAAATCAGTCTCGAATATCTCTTCATCCTGTGGGGCAAATCAATGATTGACTTATTCGCCACGAGGCACAATGCCAGACTTCCCCAATTCATCAGCCCAGTCCTGGACGAACAAACCTGCGCCATTGATACTCGAAACTACCCATGGAAGAACCTTTAGGCCTACCTCTTTCCCCGGTTCAAACTTCTTCCAACAGTCGTGCAGAAAATATAACAGACCCAAAGCCTCTTCCTACTAGTCGCACCGAATTGGCTGGCAGCTCCATGGTTTCCCCGGCTTCTGAGCCACCTTATAGATCAACCAAGTAGCCTCCCAGACCTTCCAGCTAGGTTAACACAAAGGAACCAAACTCCCTCGAACCCCAACATCTTACACTTGCACGGGTGGCTACTATCACCGGACTCATCAAAAAAGCAGCAATTTTTGAAGAACAAGCCACCAGAATGGCCATCAAAGCACCGGGAAACTCCCATCTCCTCGAAGACTTTCGCATTTCAACATTGCTGAAAACATTTGAAGTTTAACGTCCCTCAGTCCATCACATTTTTCCTGAATGGGTCCTCCCGTTAGTACTCGAATCCCTCATGAAGGAACCATATGAACCAATCCAAACCTGCCACATCAATCACCTCACAAGGATAACAGGCTTCTTAATCTCACTCGCCGCAAGCCTTCAATGCAGCAAAATGCAAGCTCTTTGAAGCGATCCCGCCTACTGCTTCTTCTTTGACATCTGCAAATTCATCTATCTGAGGCCTTGTCCGGACCTTCGTGCCAAAACACAGAAACCGTCAGAACCTTCAAAGCCAATCATTATTCCAGCGCTCACAAACATCATTGGCGCCGAACCTGAAAGAACACTCTGCCCCGTCCATACCTTACTCTATTACATCAAGCGGACAACCAACTTTGAGTGTCGCAAAGGCCAACTTCAAATCTTCCTGCTATTTCCCAAAGGAGCTAACGTCACCTCAGCAGCAATGATCGCAAACTCGATCAAAAAGGTTATCCACAAAGCCTATGACGACCAGAACATCAGCTGCACTGACAACAACGTCAGGGTCACTGCACACGAACTTGGGTCACCTTCAACCTCTTGGGCATTCCACAACCAAGTCTCCATTTCCAAAATCCTTCAAGCGTCATCATGGAGAAGTCAAACTGTCTTCACAAGTCACTACTACTTCAGGGACGTGACAAGACAGGAAAATGGACTACATCGTCTGGGTTCCATTGTGACAGACAGAAACGAAGACCTCCAGAAGACGTAAGCAAGACCTCAGAAGACCGAAGTGAGGCCCTTAAACCGCCGGTGCTTTTCAGGGCCACCACATTTTACGATACAGAACCGGTAATCCTGTTTCTGTTTATTTCTTACTTCCTGCAAATACTTACCTTCAGTAATGTTGATAAAATCACTATTTTACGCTTTATACTGCTCTTTTATGAACTAAAATCTCCATTTTATTTTCTCTATAAACTTTTCTCCTCCTCCGCCAGGGTGCGCTGCACGTTCCTGCTGACGTCGGCGCCCCCACCTATTCACCCTCATCACTTTTACGGGCATGCCATCGTGGACGGTCGTGCATGTGTTTGACTACATGTTTTGTGAAGAAAACATCGTGTTTATGGACTTGTTCAACAGTCTACAATGACAAAGAGAGAATCCAAAGCTAAGCGCTAAGCCTATTTGAAGGAACGGACTTTTAAATTGTGCAAGCACACTAAATTAACGCGGGCGGGATTTTCATCCTTTGTGTTGCAAGTGCCGCCCGTGTGACCTCTGCGACCTTCATCATGGGGCCACCGTGAAGTCGATTGTGTTTATGCAGAAGCAGCACCAGAAAGCAACACAGAGAGAAAAGGAAGCACAGAAGTTGCGGTCGGTGGATGATAGGCTTAAGACAATGAATCAAGATCCGACTATGCCGGCCGTGTTTTTGGACCAATAAATTATCGATAACGCAAACATGGCGCCTGCTAGTGCTGTGGGCGTGGTGACTGAGGCCGCCGTAGCGTCGGCGTCCCATTCGGTTGTTTTCCAAGATGTAGTTAACGACGGGTTGGTGGATATGGATGCAAACGAGGATCGTAATTTGTATGCAACCGATCACCAATTTCTCGATGTCCAGGCATTGGATGAAAATCGTTTCATCGAATTGGCGGCGGCAACTGCCGGAAGTGTGTTTGATGCAAAGGCGACTGAAATGGAAGGTCGGCTGTTGTCTAGTTTTGACGTGAAACTGGGACGGTTTTTGGGCGAAGTTTTGCATCAAATTGGCCCTTGTTTTGCAGACGACGCGAGCTCCAGTTATTGACGGTTTGGGGACTTTGTCGACGGACGTGATTTTACCAGAGGCTGGTAAGGTTCGCCGCAACTGACGGACATGTCGCCGGCGTCACGGGCGGCCCGAGACAAGGAACATGATCGTCCCACGCTCAGTGTTCACAAGAAAAGTAGCAGTAGAAGTGGGAAAAGCATGACGAGTCTCAAGCACAAGTCGGTAAGCATTGGAAGTTGTGTAAAGAAAAATAGGACGGCCGCTTCCGGTGGGGAAAATAGCGGGGCGGTTCCTAAGTCGGAAACGGGCGCTGTCCGTGTTTCGGTTATCCCAGCAACATTTGCAAGTGCCAGTGCGGACAGTTTTGCGAAGCTGGTTGATGAGATGAGTGCAATGTATGAGGGCGGTTTTTTAACCGGGCCCACGCGGTCGCCGCTGGCGACACGCGTAGCACCATCGGCGACATGAGTTGGGGAGAGGTGCTAGAGCACCAAGAGGCGCCGCTCTGTCGCTAGGTGTCGCTGCAAGGAAGTCAGTGTCGCCAGGTGTCGCTAAGCAGTGGGAATGTGTCGCCCTTCAGTACAGAGGTGTGCCTACCGCCACGGATACTAGCAGCGTCGCCCACCTCGGGTTTGGCAAAGCGGACGGCCGCTAGGGATGCAGAAGATGAGGAAGAAGGTACCATCGACGACCCCTTCAATGAAGGTCCAGGCTACATCCCATGGAAAGAGTTTACGGAAGTCATGTTCAAGCACCTTCAACCCACGAGGTTTTTCAAGGAATGCCCTGTCAGGCCCACGAATCTTGATGACACCCCCCACCCCAATTAAGACGCTTGCAAATGAAGGACATATCAAGCCGGGACCCGCTCACCTCCCTCAGTCGGCAGTGTTGTTTCGTCAGCTAGTGAATACGGAGGCGCTCACTCGCAGGAACAAGCAGCCGTTATCGTCAGGCATGCCGCTAACCGCGGCCCCCCCCCCCCACGACCCAAGGAAGATGAAGTGGTTTTTCTGGTCAACGGAGCTGGTGCCCCCAAGAAGAAGAGATACAGGATGACAGGATGTACTCGGAGGCCGAATATGTTATGGAGACCCATGTTTCATGGCTTTCCATAACAATGTCGCCGTTCCAGCGATCCTCAGAGCAGTCGCGGCCCACTACTTCCGGTACACGGCCAACTACACTGATGGGCTTCTCCGTCTGGGACCCATCGTAGCAGCCAGATGTGTCATCAAGCTCCCTTAAGCACTATAAAGAAGAAGTAAGACGAACGGCCCTTTTCGGGGCCACCAAATCAGAAAAGTGATCCGATCTTCCTGTGTTTTATTGTGTTTTCTTTTTCTTTAATAAAGTACGAAACCTGTGACTTTTTGAGGGGGTTAGCTCCTAACCCTAAGGTACCTGCCAGGTGGTGCCCACCGCCAATTTAGACGAGGTCTTCTTTCTGTAAATGCTAAATTTACAGGTAACACGTATTTTCGTCCGTAATGGAAAGAGAAAATCGTTGGCTGGCAAAATTTTGTTTCTCTTACGTAAAACGAAAATATACATTACCTTTACTCACCCTACTTCCCCTCTTTAGTCTTCACCATGACATATTGAGAGGAAAGAGAGATGGCCACTTTCGCTTTATGGCCTTGATACAGGAGGGTGCACACATGCACACTGGGGTTAGCGAGCTAGCTGGATTTAGACTATTTTATCTCTAGGGAAAAAAGCATTCGAGAACAATAATGCTAAATTTACAAATAATTTACAAATATATTTTCGTTTTAGACAATAGAAACAAAATTTTTTAGCCGGCCTGCGGGCCTGGCTATTTTCTCTTTTTAACCCTAGAAATAGATTTTAGTTATCCTAAAATAGTTACCTGTAAGAACCCATCGATGTCTTTTAGGTCGAACCTGTCCAACATGGTATGTTTCAACGAAACGTGAGCGGGAAGTAGGTACCGCACCTAGCAGCGACTATACATTAACTGTCGGGAGTGCTATTATGTGGTCTTATCTAATATTACGGGAGTTTGAGACTGACGGTCTTTTTTCTAAGTTTTCTAAATGTTAGGATAATTAAAAACTATTTTAAAACAACGATTTTACGTTTGTTGTGTGAAGGTGCAAGGCCCTCTAGGACCCACGTATCCTTCACACGGCTGGCCTTCCCCAACTCGAGCGCCCGCTCGCCACCTGGTGGCGAACCCGTAGAGAAAAGAGAGAGAAAGAGGGCCTCCTTCAATACAGTTGTGTTATGTCTCGATCGCCAATAAACCAATTGTATCTGAGAAGGTTCGTCCCAATCTCTTCCTGTGCTTGTCTGGGATCGTCGGCAATGGGCACCCCGACGCATCCCGGCAAGAGTTGGCGCCCGACGTGGTAACCCGAAGCAAGAGTTTTACCCAAAAAACGACGAAATTCGATGAGAGGCCCACCAGCAAAAGACGCGGCCACGAGTTGAGGAGAATGGTGGCAACCACTACCCCATCGATCACTTCAAGCCGTACAAAAGGTGAGATCGAGCCAATTCATTACTCAAAAAAGGCTCAAAAGTGAACTATGAACATTTGCAAATACGAAAATATACTCTGACTCGAATGATTTTACCGACCACCGATTCTCTCGTAGCAAATTGCCGACAGTCAAATCTCCCGCACGTAAATTGTCGCATTTCAAAATCAAATATCAGAGACTAATTGTACTGTTCACCTATTGTAATACTAAATGTTGACAAAACTAAGCCGTCGGACGCAATTTTGGAATTTTTCGACCATTTCAAAGCCTACCAAAAGCAAAAAGCAAGTGGAACTATTTTATGTGCATGAACACATTTCTCTTTGCCGATCACATTCCGACGCGGCGCATCACGCACTTAAGTGAGCGCGCACGCACCCTGAAAGGCAGGCAGGCGCGCTTCTTGCGACACGACGCCATTTTGTTTTTTTGACGATCTCGTGGGCCAAAATTTGGAAATCCGTTATGAATAAATTTACCAACAAAACCAAACGAAAACGAATATTTTGCAAGCTTCAATGTTGACATTGATGGTGAGCTAGTTGATTTCCTGTCACCCATCCATAATTTTGCCAGAATGACGAATGTGTACGACCAAAGTGTACCATTAGGTGACGCCATTCCTAATCAAATTCCAGCGCTGCAGTTCAAAACGCCGCCGCTAGATGGCAGCACCAACCAGCAAAGACGTGTCCACTGGCCAACGCACGCTACTAAGGCAGAAAACGATCTCGAATTGCTCAAAGAGAAATTACGGTGGCAAAGTAATCAACACGAAATCGACAAGCAACAACTAATAAACGATTTCAACAAACAATTGGAAGAATTGAACAGCAAATTCGCTGCATTGCCAACGCAAAAAGCAAATCAAATGGCAACAAAGCAAATGCAATGGAGTGACGTGCAGTTTCAGCAACCACTGCATAGCACCTCCGACAACCAGCTAGCACCTCAAACAACCAGAAATTTTTTAATCACTGCAGAAAAACAATTATTACCTGACCAACACCAGAGAAGCAACCATGGTTCAGTAGGCTTAAGTCAAATGAACAACCCTAACCACGGGAATAATGATACCATCCCGTTTTGGCAACAAAACTGTAACCAAATGCAAATGAACATGCCACCAAGCATGCAGATGATCATGGCACCAAACATGTGTCCAGGTCAGCGGAACACAAACCAAAATGTAGTTCACCACCAACAACCAAATGGTGTAATAAATAATGTAAGCACCACTGCAAGCAACAGCATGCAACAAACGCTACAAACCAGTGCTGATACCACCCAAAACATTACGTCATCCATGCAGGCACCCTACCAAGTTCCTATCGACATGCAGGCCTACATGCACTACACGCCACCACCATGGATTGCGCATTTAAGCAGTGCAATAACCGCACACACGTTCCAGCCGTTGCCACTCGAGGACAACACCGATCTAAGCGATTGGATACACTCCATGACAGTTAGACTAACAGGTTGCACACTGCCTCCGCACGAATTTCAAGACATAATTCAATGTAATTTAAGGGGTAGATACTATAACTGGTGGAAAGCACTTGAGATTAAACCGTCCAACTGGCGGGAAATGAAAGCAGCCATACGTGAAGAGTTCAAGAAACCCATCACTGAACAAGAACGACTTGCACAAATCTACAATGCACGTCAACAATACGGAGAAACACCGGCAGACTTCGTACACAGAATGCTGCGCCAAACTCGCAAATTGCAACATAAACTGGAGAAAAAATCAGAAGCCGATCTGATAATTGCGCAGATGAACAACAAGTACAGGTGGACGCTAGCACCCATGGACCTTCGCTCACCAGAAGCGCTCCTTGAACGCATCAAGACTCTACCCAACTTCATGCGATTCCCAGAGAAAACTGGAGAACAAAACTCAAACTACAAACAAACAACGGCTCACATCCAAAGTCAACCAACATCAACATGGGCACCGCAGACGACCAGCCAAGACGACAAGCACCAACGTCAAAGCCAACAGTTTCACCAGAGCGTCCCGTACCAACAACCACAAGCACAAGCGACGAATCGGAGCGCCGCCACCGCACCAGCACCGGTACCCTCAGCACCGCCACCAGCGTTGATTGATCGCACCATCCCGGCAAGTCAAACGACCTATGCTTCTGTATTGAATGCGGAATCACAAGCTTTCGTTGCTCCCTCGGCTGCACCTGCCGCTCCTCAGCCCCAAACCGAACAACGGCACCAAGCAAACAGCGCACAACAGCGACGTCCTCCGAGTCCCAAACCATGGCACAGAAACGTCACGTGCTACAATTGTGATGAAATTGGGCACATTTCCTCCCTCTGCACCGCACCGAGAAGACCAAGAAAGAGCAGACCACCACCCGAAACCATGCACATCGGACCATCCGACGACATGCAGTCAATGCATGTGGTAGCCTACGCCAAAGGTTTCTACGCAGGGCTTGACTCAGGGTCAACCTCAAGCTACATCCGCACTGACTGGCTAACCGCTCAACCCACACGCCATGCAAGATCTGCATTATTCACAGACATTCAGCCAACACTCGCCAACGGTGAACCAGGGATCAAGACCATCGGCACGATAAAAATCGCCATCATCACGCACGGCAGACACTTGACCCAAGAATTCAGTGTCGCAGACGATTTGGCTATTAGCTGCATCCTCGGCAGAGACTGCCAGGAAGGTGAAGTTACACGTGGATCATGCCAACAACATCGGGAACTTCGACGGAGACATCCGACATACTTTTCCGCTCTCCGCTCACGCAGCGAATCCGCACACGCCGGTCATGAACTCAGCCTGGTTCGTCCAAACCCAGGAAGGCACAGAAAAGCTGAACAACCTCACCGAAGGAGAATTCGAATTTCTTGACTGGCTCCTTGAGCAAAACAAGGATATTTTTCCGGGGAAACCAGGGAGACTGAAGGCTACCGAGTATCACATCAAACTCGACCCGGAAGCCAAACCAATGTCCCAAAGAGTTTACTCGACTTCACCCGCAATCAAGAGGGAGATAAATAAGATGTGGATGAACTCCTAGCATCAGGAAGGATCGAACCACCTGACAGCCAGTAGGGATCACCCTTTTTCCTCAAGCGCAAGAAGAACAGAGGGGGATTTAGGCCAATACTTGACTACCGCTACCTGAACTCGTGGATCGAAACCGACAACTATCCGATGCCGCGGACGGACGAAGTGTTTCACTTCCTCGCCGGAGCGAAATATATCTCCATTCTGGACGGCGAGCAGGGGTTCCACCAGATCCCACTGGACCCTGCTAGCCAAGACTGCACGACATTCGTCTGCCATCGAGGCGCATTTAAATTTAAGGTTTTACCGTTCGGTCTGAAGACAGCCAGTCAAGCCTTCCAACGGACCATGACCCTGATCCTCGGTGACCTCATCAACCACGTGTGCATCTTATATATTGATGACATTATCATAGCCACACGCACATGGAAGGAACATTGCTGGGCAATCAAGGAAATTTTCAAGCGTCTCAGGGATGCAGGTTTCACCCTAAAGAGAAAAAAGTGTTTTTTTGGCATCCCAGAACTCAAAATCCTTGGCATCAAAGTTACGGCAAAAGGCATCGAACTTTCAACGGAGCACATGACTGCCATCCGCAACTGCCCTCGTCCAACCACAAGGAAGAAGCTGGAAGCTTTCTTGGGCCTATGCGGGTACTTCAGAAAATTCATCGACCACTTTTCCTCCATTGCGGCTCCCCTCCATCACCTCACGAGGAAAGACCACGAGTACCAGTGGACAGATGAACACCAGAGAGCCTTCCAGACTCTAAAGAGCAGGCTGCTAACCGCAGGCATCCTATCCTTGCCAGACTTCTCACAACCATTCATCGTCAAATCGGATGCGTCCACAGAAGGTCTTGGAGCCATGTTGACACAGAGCATCAACGGTGAAACCAAGATCATCGAATTCTTCAGTCGAATGCTGAAAGACCGAGAACAGAAGTATCCCGTCTTTGAACTCGAAGCTCTCGCCGCCATCGAAGCTATCGAACATTGGGAGACGTACCTCGCAGGCGACAAATTTCTCCTGATAACAGACAACTCCGCTCTGAAATGGATTCTATCCAAGTAGACATCTTCAGCGAAAACTGCTCGATGGGCAATCCGGCTGCAGACCTTTGACTTCTCAGTCATTCATCGTCCAGGGAAAGACAACATCGTAGCAGACCCCCTGTCACGAAATCCTGCACCAGACAACCCCGATGACGAAGACGAGACGACAAACACCGACAAAGACAAACCGACCATGACAAACAAAATCGAAGAACTGGTTCAAGAGCACAAGACGTCAATGTACCCACTCCTGTACATACGTGCTCAACCAGAAATCGACATCAGCGACAAAATGCAAGTAAAAATCGCACAAGAAGCCGACCCAGTCGCAAAACGCATCTCGAAAGCTCTGTCTCGACCCGAACTTGCAGGCAAAGATGAGACGTACAACTATGTTGTCAAGATAAGACGCAGCTACACCTTCGACACCGACGGAGTACTCTACTACGTTGACCCTCTAGCTCCGACAAGAGGTCATCCGGAACATGCATGGCGCATCTACGTGCCAAAGACACTGCGTCACACCTACCTAAGGGACTGCCATGATCACAAGCAAGCAGGACACTTAGGAGTGACCAAAACGATGCAGAGGCTGAGAGCAGTAGCACATTGGCAACACATGTTTTCAGACTGCAAATCATACGTGAGATCCTGCCATGTATGTCAAATTGCCAAGACATCCCAACAACGACGCATCGGTGACATGTAACCAGTCATCCCAAGTTCTCCATTCCACATGATGGGAATCGACTTCGTCGGCCCACTCCCTCCGTCCACGCACGACCACAAGTACATTATGACCATGATGGACTATTTCACAAAGTTCGTATGGCTCATTCCCACCAAAGTGGCAACAGCAAAAACGGCCGCACGCAAATTCAAGCAGCACATCCTGGACAAGCATGGACCGCCAGCCATACTTGTTTCCGACAATGGCGCGGCGTTCATCTCAAAGCTGTTCACCAACCTACTCGAGACCACCGGCATACGACATCATCGCACCACGGCATATCATCCGCAAGCGAACGCCACAGAGAGGGCTCATCGGACGAAGAAGGGATGCATTCTTGCATTTCTCCAGGACCACGAGACTACTTGGGGACCACTACTGCCGACTCTCCAGTATGCTATCAACACATCACCACACATCAGTACTGGAGAAACGCCGTACTACCTACTGCATCTCCGAGACCCAAGAGTACCACTCAAAGTCATCAGCCTACCTGACACGACAACTCACAGAACGCCTGAAGAATATGCCGAAGAAACGAGCAAGATTAGAGAAAAAGCCTACGACTTAGTCGCTGCTCATCTTGCTGAGGCAGCACGAGGAGCAAAAATCTCCTACGACCAAAAGCACTGCAAAACAATCTTCAAGGTGGGCGAACTAGTCAAAGCAAGGAACCACGTACTCTCGAGCGCCGACAAAGGCATCGCGAAAAAACTGGAACCTCTGTTCAAAGCACCGTACCGAGTCGTAGAGAAAAGAAGCCCAGTAACATACCGCATCACCTCTATCAACAACGCCTCTGACACCAAGGTGATCAACGCTAAAGAGCTCGAACCGTACTGGGACCCGGTAACTATGGATCGCAAGGGACCGCAACCCACGCCGGCCACCAGCGATGTCAACGATGCAAATCCAGACACGATTCCAGACGACCAGTCAGACCTGGAAGCATCCAACGACGACGAGTCAGGCTCAACCAGTTCCGAAACCTGAATCCGATCCAAACTGGAATCAAAACGATGAAACCCCTGACTCATCAGACTCAGAAAGCGACAACAACCAACCATCAACCACCACCAGAGCAGGCAGAGTCAGAAAGACACCAGCACACCTGAAGGACTTCGTCTGCCTAATGTCCAATCTACCTTTCAGCAACCTGGGAAGACGAAGACTGGACAGACGTGCACAAGTCACAGTAGGAGAGGGAGGAGCGCGGCTGTAAGGGAGCAGGGAGGTGAGAAAGACGAGCTAGACGTCAAGAGGTGACCAAAGACCACTGTGACGACGACCACGGCACGAGTGAAAAGCAAAAAAGGAACCAAGACATTTGGATACCAAAGAAAGACCAAGACGAGAGGCAAGGATTTAAAAAAACAAGTTGGTCAACGACATCCAAAATCCCCGAAAGACAAGGCTCCAAATCGACGACTCGGCAACGGCCACACAGCAGTGAAAGAGGCATCACCAGAAGAAGTCGAGCAACTCCAATTCACCACCCCAGCGTCCACGCAGAAGCAAGTGCCACCACCATCGCTCGATAACTGGGAAAGACCATGTAGAAGTCCAGAGACTAAGTCGTATCTTCGGGGCCCAAAAGTGCACCAATTGTGACACAAACACCAAACCACACACCATGGCCTTTGAACTAAGTCGCACCTTCGGGGCGCAAAAGTGAGTTTTTTTTCCTTCATGTGCAAGCAACCACGACTGCAACACAATCACACAAGTGCCACACCAGCAATGGAACTAAGACCTCGCCTTTGGGGTGCAAGTGCAAGTTTGAGCAAGATTTGAAAGTCCGTCGTGAGTTGCATAGTGCATACAACCTCTGAAACAAGATGATTAAAAAATTTTGTTTTTGGTTTTTTTTCCCCTCTGAACTGTGCATAACTGTGCCTGATGAACTAAGCCGCACCCTATGGGCGCAAAACCAAGAAGTGCGCAGAACGAAGAGAACTTATTTTTAAAATTTTTTTTAAACGATTTTTGTTTGTAACCAGAGCAATGAAGAAATAGGCTAAGTCGCCAAATTCGGATTTTTATTGTAACTTGAAAATTTTTTTTTTTTTGTAATCTCAAGGAGGACCACGTAGCGTAAGTTTGTAAGCGGGTAGCCTACCTTGGGGCGGCGTCGCCTCACTTTTATGGAGAGGGAGGAGCATGTGAAGGTGCAAGGCCGTCTAGGACCCACGCATCCTTCACACGGCTGGCCTTCCCCAACTCGAGCGCCCGCTCGCCACCTGGTGGCGAACCCGTAGAGAAGAGAGAGAGAAAGATGGCCTCCTTCAGTACAGTTGTGTTATGTCTCGATCGCCAATAAACCAATTGTATCTGAGAAGGTTCGTCCCAATCTCTTCCCGTGCTTGTCTGGGATCGTCAGCAATGGGCACCCCGACGCATTCCGGCAGTTGTTAGCCAGTAGTTAAACTTCCCATTAGTGACAGCAATACAGTCTTGTAGCCCATCGGAAACCTTTTCTTTTCAAATTTATTTATCCGAAAAACAGAAATTGTTGTCGGTGGATGATTCGCTTTTCGGTTACTGGAGGCTGTTTCTGAGCCATGTATTTGAAATCAGAAGTAAACCATAAAGTAGCTGTGGCCAAATACAGGGTGGCCCACAAAAAACTGATGACCCAACATTTTCTACGGCCAACTTTTCTAGTTAGCACCCCTCAGATTCAGGAGTGGACAGAAATCAAAGCTAATGAAACATCTTCCCTGTCCTGCCCTCTCCTGGTTCTGAGGGGTGCTAACTAGAAAAGTTGGACTTAAAAAATGTTGGGTCGTCAGTTTTTTGTGGACCATCCTGTATTTTTATTTTTATTGGTCAAATATTTTTATTTTTTTCCCCGATAACTTCATCAAAAACAGATTTTGTTGTTTCATTGCAGTTGGGCTTATTTTTTTTAAGAGCTTTCGAGTGAATTGCTAATGTTAAGTTCAGATAGCTAAGGCATTGGTGTCTGTCTGCTTGGCCAATACTGCTGGTATATTACAGTATTGCATATTAAAAAAATTAATTAAAAAAATATAAATAATTATCTTATTATTATTATTATCTGTGTAGACGTCGGTAGCAAAACCAAAAATAGGGATATCCAACAGCTTTATTCATTTTAAAATTTTTATTTATTTATTTTATTTAAAAAAAGTTTTGAAAATAGTTTTATTCTTTTTCATTCAATAATGTCTCTATTACAGCTGGTATTATTTTTCTCTTGTTTTAGGGAATCTGCAAAGACTGGCTGGGGACCAGCTAAAAGTATCACAAGTTCAGTTACTAGTGGAAAGTCTTCATTCACTTAAGTTAGTACATTCTTGTTATTTTTTAGAAATCACTAATCCCGTCAGTAACAAAAATTTCTTAGGCTTTCGCTGGCAACCTTTTACATATAATTGGTATTCGTTTGGTCTTGGTTACATTTTAGTAAAGTTGAATATTGAATAACATAAGTTTGTAAACAGATCTTATGTGTTGAAGTTGTAGCATTAAGTGTACTTTCTCTTTACAATGCTTGGTATATTGGTTCCTATTGCCAACGACAATCGACATTACCTGTAAATTTTGCATTGTTACTCTTAATGCTGTTTTGAGAGGAAAGAAAGATGGCAGCCATTTTTTTTTGTAGGAGGGGTACAGGCATGCGTATTGAGGTTAGCGAGCTGGCTACAGTTAAACTTTTTATTCCTAGGGAAAATAGGATCCGAGAGTAAGAATGCAAAATTTACAGGTAATGGATATTTTCGTTTAGGGAAATAGAAACAAAATTTAGCCAGCGGAGGGCCGGCAACTCTGTTTTTTGGTGCCGCCACCTTGTGCGCATGGAATAGTGATCGCGGCTCGGTCGTTTGTGTGTCGCAGAAATCCACCTCACTGGGTTACCTAATGGATGCCTCCCTTGACCACAGCACATTTGAACTCAATAATTAGCATCTAATTAACACAAACCTTTGTCACTTCCTGTGTCCTCAACGCTTCGCACCTCAGGCTTCCTTACTACTGTTTCTTTTGCCTCCCTGGCGCTGGGTGTTCTCTAGGCGCAAAAGGCTGTGGTAAGGAAGTGAGAGGTGGGAAGTGTTGTGGTCATGGCATAAGTTTTGCCTTACAGTAATTAAAGAGTAATTAGATGCTAATTAGTAAGTTCAGATGTGTCACGGTCAAGGAAGGCATCCTATTATGTAACAATGTCGTCTGATTCTACTTAGAGAACTTAGATGCTCCTGAGAGAACAAGTTCTCTGGTAGAATCGTCATTTCCTTGGCAGTTTGTGCCAATGTAATCAAGGTTTGTTGCGTAATGTTGTCGGACGTTATTTGTTATTATCGGTTAGGTTAAAGTTAGGTCAGTTGCCTTGGGTCGAATTTCACCCAGGCAGGCACAGGAAGTTTCACCATGGAATTGCTATTGTTTCTCTGTTGTGTTGTTGTTTGTATTATCGGTTCGGTTAGGTCAGTTTCCTTGGTTCGAATTTCACCAGGTAGGCATACTAGGAAGTTTCACTACGGAATGACTATTTTAGTTCTGGCATATTATTATTATTTATTATAGTTTAGGTTAGTTGCATTGGTTCAAATTTCATCAGGCAGGCTAACGAAGTTTCACCACGGAATGACTATTGTGGTTCTGTCATGTTGTTGTTAGTTAGGTTAGTTGCCTTCGTTCGAATTTCACCAGGTAGGCAAAGGAAATTTCACCATGGAATGACTATTGTGGTTCTGTCGTGTTGTTATCGTAGTCGCACCTCGCTATCTGCAGAAGGAAACATGGCTACTGGAACGTTGCAGTTGGAGTTTTCACTGCTTGCGTAATAGGGTTAATGGGCACATTATTTTGTTGGCGAGAAGGCCATGAAACGAATAGATGGTTAAGGTTGACTGTCATTGTTATGTGCAGGTAAGAATTGTGGCTATAAAACGTTGTTTTCCTATACAGGTTGCTAAACCCTTCCATTACCATAGGTGCTGTTAGTGAAGAAAACCAATCGAATTAAACAAACATAAGTAAACAAATAATTAAATCTTCCAGCATGATTGTTTCTCTGCTAGTAATGTATCCGGAAAGCAAAAATCATAAGGCATGTAAGTTTCACTAAACATTGGGCATGAATTTGGAAGCAAAATTCTTATGTAAAAATACAGGTTATCGTGGTACTATTCATTACGTAAATGTATAAATTTGTCCTATCTTTAAATTAGATGATGTGAAAGAAAACGTAATATGTTTTTAAACTTAAACATTGCTTCGAGCCAGCTTTGAACATTGCACATTCCTTCTCTCTGAGCTTGTAGATACTCTTCCATGGACTGGTTATCTTGCCTGGATAGACACAGGATGGATGTCTCATCTGTAGGATCACAGTCATGCACAATGTAATAGGGAAGTATCCTCCATATACACATGTGGAGTGTGCGCATTGCTGCCTCGATGTTAATAAGTAGTGGCCCCCACAAAGTGTTGTTCTTGTGTCCCTACACATGCCTCATCCCGTTTCCCGCATACTGAACTCGACCCATCCTCTATTTTCTTTCCGCTAAGAACTATAGAATAATCGAAAGTATGATAATTTTCCACATGATAAAAGTTGCCAGCCGATTTCAAACGAAACTCCATGTTTTAAAACGGCGGATCCACTTTTTCTTGATACTGAATTATTACAAGTACCACAAACATTGTTAATTGCCAAAATAACTGTATCTCTGCAGAAACTCTTTAAATGGTTTACAGAGCTGCTTACACACAAAACTGTCATTACGTTCCATAATCTACGCAATAGTTCTGAAGAGATTGTGCGCTACTTGTTGTCAACATGCCTTACGTTGATTACTAACTGTTCGCTATTGCATTTAACATCCAGTTTCACATTTTTTCAACCTTCTCGGGCGCCAACTTTTGTCACCTCGCTAGTTTCCTTGACTTGTTCATTTCTGGTTCTTGAATGGGTTTTGAATTTTAAACTTGTGCTGGTGATAGCACAAGGTGCATGAACTTATGGCATTATGGATCGCAACTCTTAAAGTGACAATGCCAGCCGAGATAGTATAGGTGTGTCGGAGTTTATGTGCACCATCAAGGGTTGTGACTCTTTTTTTTAGGGTTAGAAATTATTTCCTGCAAGCCTCCAAACTTTACGGTAAAAATGTACCATACAAATATTTATAGATTTTGAGTTTTGTATGCTCTCTTTGCAACGAACAACTAGTGCACCAAAAATTAGACTTTACGCTGAAAGATCGTGATACAGAAGGTCTCCGTACAGTTCCTTTCCTTTAGAAACACTAGATAAACATAAATCTTGGTGGAATAGGTCAGTCTAAAATTTAATTATATTGCTAGCGAACAAAAGTCACCAAAAAAATGCTCACTTTCGTAACAAAAGACACCCACACTGTCCAGCGAATTTTCAATAGTTTACTATCTGCCTCAGGTCTTAAAGTTAGTATGGACTCTACTGTATTTACATCTCTGTTGACATCTCCGTTCTCATCTGCTTGTTTTGTTTGTTGCTAGGCTCCAAAGTTGTTGCGTTGCGTAGCCTCCCAATTTGTCAAGAAGTGAGCGTTTTTCTTGTGACTTTTGTTCCTTTGTATTGGAGTTTTACATTACCAAAATTAACGACGGTTTGCGGTATAGTGCAAGGGAAAATACGTTGGCTGTAATCACTAAAAATTCAGGTGGTGAAATATTTGAATTTGAGATGGGGTTCAGGTTTGCCTCGTCGCATGGCGAATTCAGTGATTTCCTCTTCGATGCACGGGATTGGAAATTGGTTGCTTATCATGTTGGTTTTCAGTACATGTGCACAGAATTTGATACTGCTGAAAATAGTATTCTATTTGTGGAGCTCATCATATGAACAAAACCTGTCCAATTAAACTTAAAAATTATTCATCGTAGGGAAAAGTTACTTCAGGCGTTCGTTATAACGAGTCTATACAATCAACACGGCCATTCCTGATGTCCATTGTTTGCTATATAAACCCTTACCTTGTCTTTTATTTTAAGGTACCTTCTTAGCTCCATCTTTTACTAGGACGTTTTTTATGTTGTATAAAATAAAAGAAATTTTTCGGCATACTTCTTAAGCCAGCCGTGACGTAGGATAAACGAAAGGTGCTTTTCTTGACAGGTTTTTGACGACTTGTCTGCAATTCGTCCTAATTACAATCTCTTATTTGTTTAACGTACTGATAAATGTTTTGTACATTTAGATCAAGGCTTGACGTCGATATCATACCTTCATGGAAAAAAATGAACAGATCTTTGCGTAGCCGTTTAATGGAATCGGGCATTCGCTCATCTTCTATTCTGGTAAGAACAACTATTTAAAACAGTTTGGCTATTTAGCATTGTGTAATTCAATACCACTCTTTTTCGTACCTTAATTGTAAGGCTACCAATACTGGTACCGGAACCGGCTGCAGGTACCACTGTTATTGGTATCGGACCGACACCAGTTTAACAAGTACCGGAAAAAGTACCGGCATCGGGTTGTTTTTTTCCAGAATCGGCATTTTCTTACATTAATAATATGGCATATTGTTCCCAACGTTACTTAAAATTAAGCAACTTTTAAATAAATAATCTGCTAGGTTTTAATCTCGTTGCGCTATAAAGTGTTAGCGAACAGTTCCTTTGTAAAAGTGTTAAGTTTGTTACACCATTAAATTACTGACGTATCAATACGTTCTGTATTCTTCAGTTATCATTTGGTATCGGCACAGTATCGGCAAATGACCAATAGCACTGGTACTGGGATCAGCCGGAGCACCGGTATCGAACCGGTATCGGAAATAGTGGTATCGGCACAGCCTTACTTAATTGTGTACACTGCTTCCGACTCTGCTTCTCTAACCTCTTTTTTTTTTCTATTAATTATATGGAGTCTTTACAAAATACCTTGTCACAGTTTTAAGTAGGGCTGCACCGATACCACTTTTCACCGATCCGATCCGATCCCGATGCCTCTCAAGTATTGGAGTTCGTTACCGAGACCGATACCGTAATTTATATATTTTAAAATTTTGTTTATTTCTAAATGCCAAATAAAATAACTTAAAAAGCTGAAATAAAAAAATATAAGTTAGAAAAATATTTACAGGTTTTAAACATGGTTATCACTTATCAGTTAATCATGCCTGGTTAAAAAAATAATCTTTCTTTGTTGCCAAAACATCTTAACCTGATAATTTAGCATTTCATTCCTCGAATGTGATGTTCCCCTGGAGGTTTCTTTCGGTGCGCAGCCGCCTGCTTGCATGCCCCTACCACGCATGCGCGTGGTAGTCCTCCCTTATAAAAGCGACAGCGCGCATGCTATCGGCATTCATTTTCCTACAGAGGTGTCTCCACGCCACCTCGCGCCGCTGTTCCCCCATCTTTCACACGGAAAATTGGATTCTACCCGATGATGGCCGCTCCCTCTCATGCTCTCCTTCGTCCGCAAGCAACCGGCTTCTCCCTCGGCAACCGCTGGATCTCCGCCCTCGACCTCGCCGCCGTTGGCCCGATCCCTGCCGCGTCCTTCACCGAAGCTCCTCTCGCAAGCATCAACGCCTTCTCGGACTCTCCCTTGCAACCCGGCCAGCGCACCCTGCCGGCCGAACCCATGGATCTTTCGGCTCTACGACAAGATTTTCTAAGGGCGAAGGACGTCTACCGTGAAGCCAAGAAATCTCTCCAGCGAGCTACGGCTTCTCTCTCCCCAGCCCGCAACTCTCCTTTGGACTTATCGTCCAACTCCTCCCGGATTGGTCGAAGCGTCTCCCGCAGCGAAGTCCGGCACATCGTCCAGGAAACGGTCCGTGTGATGCAAGACAATCCCATGCCGCCTCCCTCCTGCACGTCGTCCGCCCGACACGCCCGCACGCAAGCCTGGATCACTTCGGCCTGCAGCCGCGACTCGGACAAGCGCGGCTCGACGCCGCCCCCCGGCAACCCGAAGAGACACAAGTCATCTTCTCCCTCTCGTCCGCAAGCTCCTCCTTCTGCCGTCCCCTCGGCGACTACCATAGCTCCGCATCCAAGAAGATCCACTTCCCGGACGACGCCGCTGAGGATCAAGTTTTCCCGCTAGCTGCGCTTCTCAAGACGGTCGAAGAAACCATTCCCGACTGCTTTCTCTTCAAGCCCTCACAGTCGACCGATGTTCCCGCCGTCAACCGTGGGGTGAAAACTGGCTTCGGCTTTGCCCTTAGAGACAAAGACAACAAACCCCACAACCTTCTCGGGCAGTCTACCACGCTGTTTACCTGCCTCCTCCGCAATGAAGGCTCTCTACTCGGCAAGGGTGATCCTCTCGTCCTCGACAAGGAACCTCCTCCACCTCGCCCAGGCCGTGAAAACAGCTTCTTTCGTCTGTTGGGCGACGGCGCCACGAACCCGAACAACTTTGCAACCTACCCGGAATGCGAATTCCTATGCAGTGAAGTGAAAATGGATTTCGGCACCGCTCTTTCCATCCCGAAGAAAGCTGACATCCCTACTTTCGTCCTGTACGAAAATGACAAATGTCTCCGGCTAAGTCTACGTGCCGCTTCCCAAGCCGACGTCCTCAACACTGCGGTAAACGCCCTATGCGAAAAATTATCCACGGACGCAAGCCCCGAAGAAATACGCAATCTTTCATCCCTTGTAATGCAGCTCTTTCAGAAGGCAAGCTTCGACACGTACCACTCCATCAACTGGGCTACGAGAGCCCTTTTCAACAACACCCTGCTCCTCCGGCACATTGCTCTTTCGTCCGCAAACAACCTTAACGTCTCCACGATGCACCGGCTCCGCAACCAGCCCATCCACGAGTCGGACACGCTTTTCCGAGGCCTCATCCCAACTCTCGCTCCTCACCTCGACATCGCTAAAAAACCCAAGTCGTATAAACAAATCACTTCTACCTCTCTTCCGGCTTCGAAAAATAAACAGCCCAACCCCCGTCCTCCCCCGGACAACTGGAACAGGACGCCAGCTCCCTCACAGTTCCCGCGTCAAAATGACTTTCGTCCGAAAAATCCCCCAGCCCTTTCGGACCGACCAGCTTCGCTCCCGTTCCGGACAACGCAACCAGAAGCGAGCCGCCACCCCAGACCGACGTAGCCACCACTCGTCACCAGCGGGCAGATCCAACTTTCGTAAGAACCAACAATGACGCCTCTCACCCATCCTGTCTTCCAGTCGGTGCAAGATTACGACTTCTTCTCCCAGCTTGGCTTCAATTAACAAAGAACCCAGAAGTCCTTTCCATCATCAAACACGGCTTTCGTCTGGATTTTCTGTCAAAACCACCGCTCCTTCCATCGCCGCCTTGGAAATTCTCCCCACCACCAACACCACAACTTTCGTTCGAAGTCTCAGAACTCCTACGGGAAGATGCGATAAAGGAATGCTACAAGCAAGGCCCGGGCTTCTACAGCTCCGTCTTCACCTGACCAAAGAAGTCAGGAGGCTCCCGCTTGATATTCAACATGAAATCCATCCGTCTTTCGTTCAAGCAAAACGACTGGACAATCTCGATCGACCTGGAAGACGCTTATCTCCATGTCCCACT